>JAUUEB010178100.1:0-14082 GCA_032362205.1 Clione limacina
CATTGAAAACAGTCTAACCCATGCAGCATGGACAAATAGACTTAAAATGATGATGATGATGATGATGATGATGATTTAGTTAAATATTATTTAACAGATTGGTTTGATGTACAGGACTAGATGTTAACATTTTTCTAGTCGACAGACCGGGTTCTTTAACAGATTTTCTTCGTGTATTAAGATTTACCATTGTGTACATTGGCGGCCATCTTTAATTTATTAACTATGCCATACGTCAATTGTGATTTTATGGTGGAATTATTTGAAATAGAGTTTCTCCTCATAAAAACCAATTCAGATTGATATATTGGTTGTAATTCTGTGATACTTTGTATAAGAAGATATGTCATTGTGTACAGTGGCGGCCATCTTGACTTTGTTTATAACAACATACATATATGTTGAGTTTTTTTGTTGGACTATAATGTAAAGATTTTCTCACCATAACCCCCACAGAATTTGGTTGTAATTCTATCACAGTTTGTACGTATATTAAGATATACCATTGTGTATTGTGGCGGCCATCTTGGATTTATTGATTAATTTAAACCTATGTTTTTTTTCTATGGTTAAACGTTATCGTAAAAGAGTTTATTACTATAAACAACAGTCAAAACGTTTTTTTTTGTAATTCTATACTAGATTGTTCGTATATAAAGATATTATATTGTGAACACTGGCGGCCATCTTGAATTTTCTGATTACGTCATATATATGAGCTTTTTCTTGTTGGTTTATATAAGAAACATATTTTTCGTCATAAAACCCCAGTTAAACGGGTTTCGGGTGTAATAATAATATAGTTTGGTCGTATCTCAAGATATACCACAGTGCACAATGGCGGCCATCTTGAATGTGTTGATTACGTCATAATTAGGGTGATTTTTTCTTGTCTCCTCGACCAAATTTGATCATTTTGTACTTAAGAAGCTGTGTGCCAAATTTCATGCTTTAGTCCAGTCGGTAACGAGTTTTTCACTAAACGACAAGACTACTAGAGTTTGTTCTCCCAAAACTTCCGCACGTCGACTCAGCGTAGCTTTATTGATTCGATTAATTTTCCTTAAGGACCCCTTTATTCTTTTGTCGGATGAAAATACAAAGTCCCGATACGGCCATGTGATTTACTTTCCAGTATAAAATACTTCCTAAATATAACTTGACGCCCCTCACTCTATTAAATGACCTATAGCACATGAGATCATTTTGTTTCTCCGTGATATTTGAAATATGAATTTGGTTTCATAAACCCTCGCTTTATATAACTAGCTGGGGAAACGTTCGCAGACAAACAATTGGTTATGTCCGCCGACTTATTAGTTATTTTTAGCTTGCATAATGTTGTTGATTTTCAAGGATTGAAAGAAATTGCTGTGATATAAATAATTGGAAAAGGGGTGAGAAATAATTCTTCATGAATAAATCGACTTCACTTTTATCATACCAGTCATACGAAAGAAAAGATGAATAGATATGTCGTTTTTAGTATAAACAAAAAGAGGTGGTTCACAATGGCTACATTGACTACTTACAACATAGAGATTCAGTGTACCATTAACTTTAAAGACGATCTTCAGTACAAAGAAGGAATTTTGTCAAAGAGGAAAGTTTTATTCTTTGTGTTTTCTTTCCTTCGTTCTTGTTTTTTGCCGTTTTTTTATACTTGCAAAAAAAGCATTGCAGACATAGTTGTCTGCCAATTTGTACAACCATAAGAGCAAAGTATATATAGTTTTGTGACGAATCCTAGAACAGTAAAACCATAGCAGACATAATTGTGTGACACACTGTACAACAAGATGAGCAGAAAATAATATTCAGTACAAAATGCCGCAAATCAGTATTTTTATCACAACCTTAAAGATAGCAATAAAGAAGTATCTCATCCTAGCAGTTCTTTTGAAGTAAGGTGATGAAGTAATTTTGATCGATCTCCTCATTGCAATATGCAATAAATACTTTCAAATGAATAGCCATCTTCGCCGTTCTTGATCATTAATCTACTTAAGACGGGACATGCCATTGTGTTTAAAGAACAATCATCATCATCAGTCACACTCATGATAATGTTAATATGCTGCAGCTACAATTACGATCGATCAACGCAGAGGGAATATAATAAATTTCAGAAAGGCAGACAATCTAATTAACAATACTTTACATTGAGCATAATTTGTGGGAAAAGGAAGCACAAGAAAGAGTTGCCAAAATAAAGAAGTATTTATGAGATGCCAGAACTTAACCAAGTACCCATTTAATCTGAATCTGAATGAATTACGCCGATACTAACCTTATTCAAGGAAGGTTAGCCACAAATTACTGGTATATTACTACGGCGGGATTAACCTATTTGGTAACCCATTTGGTAGGACTCAGTGTGTATAAATTTACCCGGATGACACTCTGAGCAGCCATCATGGGGTCTTTAACGTGCTTTTTCTTCTCACGGGGCCTACATTTGTATAGTCCATCTCCGATGGGACTACGTGCTTGATCCTGCCTATCAAGGATCTAGGGGTACTTGTGTAAGCACAAACCACATTAAACCATGGCTCTCATATATTTTCATCGTTGAACATCTTTGGCCTACCTCTTGAGATCACGTGATCGAGTTCGAACTCAACCTTGTAGACCGCTCGGCCACGGTACACCCTTCCCAAAGCTAATGGTAACCACCAAAACAAAGAAATTGAGGAAGCATTAAGCTAGCACTCTAATTGCAATTTTATCATCACACATATTCAAAAGCAAAATGTCTTCCAACACAAGGAAACAAAATACACATCGATGTGTTACCCGTTTCAATACTACGTTTGAGAACCCTATAAATACTATATTTTTATGAACCGTACGAAATCTATGGTGATTATAGTAAAGTTGACCTAATTATAATATTAAAATGCACAAGTATATACTTTTGTTACAGTATTAAATTTATAACAATAAACTGTGAATAATTAATTATATCATTAATTTGTCTTTGGTTTTATTTAATTTAAATGATGTAGACAATCAATTGCAAGTTGTTAGCAATTATTTCAATAAACTAAACAGTATACGCTGTTGTTTCCCTTTCAAAATTGGAGAGAAGTAATATTTAAACTAAAAGTGGATGTGTCGCTAAGTCTGATGGGAAGTAGAATTGTTGACGTCTTAGAATTAATTTTACAAACAGCGCAATTGTATACTGCAGAGACGCCAAAAAGGCACTTACTTAGCTATTTAGATACCTTAAAAATTATAATGAGATTTTTTGAAGTCCTGCTTTTGGCTGAGAAGCTTCACAATGATTGTTATGAATTATCAAATAACCTCTTGACCAAAGAACGTCTTATAATATACGATGATTGCTTAAAATGATCACAAAATGAAATTTTGAAATACCGATACCATTCTAATCTCTGTTGTCAACTTACCAATGTCTTTTACTCTCTATTATCTTCACTTGTATCTGATTTAGTTTATTTGATTACCAGTTCATAAACCTGGCTTAATTAGCAGCCCATAAATGTTAGGTAAGGTAATTAAAAACTGTGTATCAGCCCCTGTGACCAAAATAAAAGTTTAGATGATATTATGGCTGTTTTAAAACATTGAAGTATTTCTCTATGGTGTGCTATTTTTATTTTATAATTTTGAAGTAATTCTTCCCGATAAGGACAAATGTTGCCATGAGGACAAGTCTGAACATCCAGAGGCCGACGATCCCTTATAGGGTGAAACAGTGTACCTTTCACCCATGTCAGTTGTGTTCAAAAATTGTATCTATACTCGCGGTACGCCGTTCGAGGCTCACTGGGCTATGCAAATACAGCCCTTATTGGACTTTTGGAATATTTATATTTATAATTTTGGTAAAAAGTGGAGCATGTAGGCACAGACATTTGTAGAATATAATATATTATTCAGATTATTCCTAAACCTGACTTGATTAACAGCCCATACATTTTAGGTAAAGTAATTAAAAACTGTGATTAGCCCCTGTGACCAAAATAAAAGTTTAGATGGTATTAGGGCTGTTTTAAAACATTGAAGTATTTCTCTATGGTGTGCTATTTTTTGTTTTATAATGTTGATAAAAAGTGGAGCATGTAGGCATTTGTAGAACATAATAATATATTATTCAGATTATTTTCCTTTAGCTCGGCTAATATCTTAGCAGTATAGTGCTCCTCACTTCGGGGATGCATATATCATGCAAGTTGCAATGAAGCCTCCATTAAACGGTCAGCTACCCTGAATTATTATTATAATACTTTTAAAAAGTAGTAAATATTGACCATATGAATGTTGGTTAAAAAAAAGTTTAGAAGAAATACGGGGTAAGATGTTATTCAGACAAACCCCAAATGAGTTGAGAAAAGGCAAATATTGGAATTCAGGGTGAAGCTGTATTGTCAAATCGGGTTTTAATTTCATCTTTATGTATAAGGAATATTACACTTTTTATCCAATTGATTCATTGTATATATAATCAAATACTTCGTATTTTGTAAATATACTCAATCTTCCAATGTAAACGCTCTTCTTACCATCACCTATGATGCCACCATTATTTAATACAAAAGCCTAGCCATATGAAATTAAGTAAGCATAGTCACCCGAGGTTATGCTTTGTGTAATTAGAGGATGTTTTTTATTATTCGCCAGCACGTTACCGTATTGTATTTATGATTATCCCGAGGTGGTCTAGTAAAAAAAGTTACGATACCCCTAAAGACTTTTTTACTAGACGACAGTTGAGTACTGGTATAAAGCAGCTTTTAGATCTTCCGAAGACTACCACGATTATATAATATATTATTATATAAAATTATATTTTATACTATAAATTAAAAAAATAATCCTACAAAGTCACCAAGGACATGACTATTTTGTCTTGACTAGACAAAATATTGTAATGTTATTTCACTATCAGCTTTACTGGGAATTGAACAATAAACGAAGACAAGTAATCGGAACACAAGAGACGCCTATGATTGCACAATCGAGATGACTATATCAATTTTGTCATGGACTGTTCACAAATAGATGCTAATCAAAGACTGATCCATTTGATTGTCTATACTAAGTTTCTATTTTGATCTTGTAACATAATTTTGGACAGGCCTGATTGTGTCTGATATTTCAATAAATCAACAGATGGACCCTTTGTTCTAAAAACTCCAAAGAGAAAGAATACCTATTCGCTTGACGCTGTTCAAATAATAACATTTACTTATAACGTGGCAGCAGAAGGAGCTATCTTGTTGCTGGTCATGAAATTAATTAACGTAATGAAATGCATCTTTAAATACAGACCGACTCTCATACGAAATTGACGACGTAAACTGTATAGAACGTGTCCAAACATAAGTTCGGGGTTTTAACCGGCTTTTATTAACTAATTGTGAATTGAAAACCATTATGTTTATCATCATTTTACATCTCAAATGGGCAAAAACATAATCAAAACACGGTAATTTTGTAATATAATGTTTTTCTTGAGAGTCGATAAACTATATACAAAAGTTGAATATTAACTAAACGTGACCTGCTAGCAACAATCCTTTTGGTAAACAACGTCAGTTGAAGAAAGTTTGAGTGATTTAGGTATCACAACTAGATTTCACATAACAAAATAAGGAGTTTCACGTTAAATATTTATCGTTACTCTACATCTTTCTAAGCAATTTTAACAAAAAAAGAATCATCAAACCAATCAAATGAAAATAAACTGGAAACCTTGTTATACAAGGTCACTTTCCCGGTAATTTCCGATTATTACCTATTTAAAAGGTTTTGATTTGTTACAACTATTTTTGTAATCACAGCGGAAAGCTAACGCGATATGTTCATCCATATGTATACATATACCTTTGTCACATTTACTTCCAAACTCCGAACAGAACTAATCTTTAGTTAAAATAAATTAGCTGATATGATCGATTTATTCTGGCATGTGACCTTTCAAATGATGAAAATCAAAGCTGTATGATTATTTTCCTTCACAATGATTTAGTAGAAGACAGTTTACCACCGTGTTCATACTTTTGAACACAACTATAGGAATTAAGAAAAAAATGTGAAGTGAGCTGATGAATTTGTGAAACTAGAGACTTGTCAGGTTTACAGCAATAAAGAATGATAGTTAGTAAGATCAAGTAAAAAAAAATACACAGGTGGTGAAAAACTCGATGCTCTTAAAACAAATATGATACAGGATGACGACAATTAACAAAAATGTAAGACTATTGTTAAGATATTAAATCATAACTTGCATATAGAAAGATATTTAATTAAATACATTAGCAAACCCAAAATGTCTGGACTGTTTAGACTGGATAGTGTGTTGACGCCACGAGTATGCTAGTGTTGATTTACTGACAAATAGTCTAGGACAAAGCAGCCTCAAGTTACGAAAACAAAATATCAAATAACAATTCTCCTGTTATTATTCTGAAAATCGTATAACACAGATTAACAGACAAAATCAGAAAGACGCGTGGTATGCGATTATATTTATTTAGTTTCCGCGGCTGGTAATTTGTAGTTAGTTATAGAATTGACAGAATGGAAGTGTATATCGTAAATTACAACTTGCACGAACATCAAGAACGTTACAAAGAAGTACGCGTCAGGCTTGTCTCCCTCGTCTTGTTGCTGCTCATATTTATTGCACTGCACTGAGTAACATTTCAGTTCTTTCCGTTTCGTAATATATAATTGGATTGGTTATCAGATTGAAATGAGACTTCTGAACGATAATATAAAGTGATGTCGTTGAAGGGGAGGAATGACTAAATCAATTAAACAGATAATTTTAAATAAAGGGATTTTCTAATGTACATTTCACAGTGAACATAAAAATATATTCTTTGCAGTCTTTTAACTTGTTGTTTGACTTCTTATAAAATAGTATATATCTACCTCTTAGCATCTGCTCTCAAACGAACTAATTCGTACTCTCGATAACTGCTATTCTATATGATAATGGAGGAACATAAGGCTATAGTATTTGGGTCTGGATTATGATAAGTTCCTGGTCTTTCACAAATATATCTTATGTAAATGTAACGATTCATTTGCTATGGACATATTTTATCAAAGTATTCAGATGCCATTTACATAAATAAAACTTTACAGTTTTCCTTATTCAAAAGGCTGAATGGATGTTTTATCACTATAATTGATTCGTGTAAGTAAATAGTATCTGTTTGGCAGATTTGGTTTAAAAATACAGGGAATTTGATCCAGGTTTCATTGCTGAGCTATAGCATTGTTTGATGCTATGATAATAATTATATTAGCTTATTATAATGGAGCTAGGAAAGTTAAATACGGGGGTTCTATACACATTTTTCTCATGAAGTATTAGATCGGCAAGTGATACTTTTCTTATAGTTGCATATAATGGGCATCGTGTAGTGATATTTTTTAATTTATTTATAGACTATCTTTTGCGTTATTGAAGATTACAAAATTGAGCTGTCGTCGTTGCGTATTTCCGTCCTGCGTGTAGCCCTCGTTATTTTTAAACATTAAAGAGGAAGAGTTAGGATAACATTTGGTCAATTAAACATTCTAGGTATGTTAACCTTACGGTACGTAAAACACACAAGATGATTTGTGTTGTCTGTTATAAGTATCCTGGCTAGCTCAGTTGATAGATAACGATACTCTTAGTCTCGGGGTCGTGGGTTTGAGCCCCACGTTGGGCGTTTTTTATTGTTCTTCGTCATTATTTTTGTTGTCCGTCTTAAATATGTCTTACACGTTCGGAGAACGGGGCATCTACTAGTAATAATAATAATAACACGTAAATAACAAAACACATTGCAACAGGAAATTGACTAATTTTAAGATTATGTAATGCCAAGGCTCAGGATGTTTGTGACTTTAGTATGTTGCAAGTAATTACTGTGTTCAAGAAGTCTTTTCCGATCTATTGGCAGTGTTGTGTTTGAGTAGTTCGGTGGACTATTTGAACAGAGTAGAGTAGTTGGACATTTTCAACTACTTGAGTAAAGTTGAGTAGCTACTCGAAAAAAATCGAAGGGTAACTACTTGAGTAGAGTAGCTACTCTACTCGAGTAGTCTTTGAGTAGTCACTTAAATTAGCAATCATTAAATGAACAAATTCAAAGGCTTTAAATTGAAAGATTACTGCATTCTTTACATTATCATGTAATAAAAAGGAAAAAATGATAAAATAAATTAAAAACATGTGTACAAAATTAAATGTATTCAAAAATAATCAAAGTTGAACAAACATTTATCAGAAATAGAACACAAAATATGTTGATTTCTTTTCCAACTACTCAAAGACTACTCAAGTAGTGTATTCTTAGTGTAGTGTGGACATACTACTCGAGTAGAGTAGTACTCAAAAATTTCTGCAATTTCTTGAGTAGAGTAGAAGTAGCTAAACAAACACTTGAGTACTACTCGAGTAGTATACTACTCTACTCGAGCACTACACTGTCTATTGGTATTCGGAAACTCGCGACAAGACAGTATGGCGTATTTTTGTCATTATCAAATAGATGCTTCATGGAATGCCAGAAATCAGGCTGTTAGTGACTTCAGAATGCTGCAAGTAATTTCTGTGTTCAAGAAGTCATTCCTAATCCATGAGCATCCGAAAACTTGCGCCGAAGCAGTAAGACGTATGTTTATCGTTACCAAATAGAGGCTTTATGGTCGAGTAAAAAACAACAATTTAGCGTAGGTTATGTCAGATAAGATAAGATGAGATCTGGTAAGACATTTTGATATAAGATGAAACTAATTTTTGATGTTATAGATTGAAACTTCCCACATTGAAAATTTACATAGATATGTGTTTGTGTAAATCTCTAAATCACTTGAAGCCGTTCTTAGATCAGTTACATTCCTTGACAATTTACTTGGTTTCTAAAATCTGAAAACGACTGTTGCACTATCTCTTCCTGATACCTCACTTTAAGTGCTTCTTTGTCACTTTTTAATAAGACATTTTCCATTTGACGTGAATGGTTTCAATGAAAACTACTTCTTACGTATCTATACGTTAGTCTCGCTTCCAGACGTAATGGCATGTTTTACAACTGCTTAAACCTTCAAATAAAACTGCAGTCTTGCGTTTCGTCGAAACAGAATGACTCCTTCTGGACATACTAGACAGTAATTTCTTAAAGCAGTGGGTTACTTTTCTTCAAAGTCCCCCAAAAGATACTGGAAGAGGGATGGATGGAAGGAGCTGTTCAGTAAGGCACTATATTATCGAAGAATTGTGCTTTCTTACGCGCTCAACAAAACAGAGAATGAAAGAGCGTGTGTCGAGTGGTTTATTGATGCGATTTTTCGTCTCACATTCATACGTAGTTACGAGTTTTACATTGGCAACAACCTTCATAGAATTCTTCAACCTCGTGTTTCATTGAAACTGAATTAAACCTTTTATGTGCAAACTAGACACTGTTTCCTTAAAGCATCAAATTACTGCTCAATGTCTACTTTTGCGATGCACATGGAATTCTCTGATGGGCCGCTAGCTTTTTGTTGTCACATCAAAGGAAGATTTAGATGAAGTTAGAGGTCAATATTTTATATTTGCATTTTCAGCGATAATATCATAAAAATATTGTGAAATCATGAAATAAAATAAGAACAAATTCAAGGTTAAGAATATTATGCCTGATTTGTTTGTTGGTTTGCTTTGCCAGCCTCCTCTGGTAACCTTGTTTAAATGCGCTCATCATAATGGTGCTCATTATAATGGTAAACGGGAACATAGGATATTCTAGTAAACTATTGACTTACATCCTTTTAAACACTAATCTTGACTTCCTTGCTCTTCTTTTCATACACATCTTATTAACTATACTACTATTGCCATTATACTATTATTAGTGGTTTTGTCAGAAATAGAGATGGAAGTGGTCTACGTTGTAATTGGATTGTGATATTATCTTTTTACAGATCAAATAATCTCAATCCAAGTACACGTTCTAATTAAAGGCAACACATTTCTTTTACTATTTCTCGAAACAAATTGGGACAATGGATCAAATTGAGTCACTACTTGATGCGTTTGCGTTAAGGATTACTAGGCTGGGTATACTAACTTGTGACTGTTGATGTTCTTGTAGAAACGGACAAACCAATAAACACCACACGAAATTATATTTGTTTGCTGCCGATAACTTTTATTCAAGTTGTTTCTCAAAGGGAAAATATGATTTTTTAACTTTGTTAATAAGCAATACTAATTGAGATGTTTTTAATTAAGAACTAAGGTTTAAAATGATGCGCCTGAATATGACGACGTTGGTGACGATTATTGGAAGATAAGACTTGGTAATTTGTACTTGGTAATTGTAACTTGGTTCTTCATACATGGAGCTTGGAACTTGGTACTTGTGCCCAAAATTGCGACTTTCGAAACTTGCACTTTTTATCAATGGTTTTAATAGCATGATTAATCAATTTTCATGTTTTTGCACGCACGTTGGTCATAAGTAATTTGTATGATTTGTATAATACCTAGAAAATTTAATACTCGTAGAACCACGAACATCAGACACAAGTAAAAAAGAACATAGCAAACAACTCAAGGGTCATAACTCTGTAATCTTTTTTTAAGTTGATCCCTAGAATAGCCTGTGTGTAATATTTCAGAGTCTTACTCCCAACGATGTCCCACTGCCTAAATAGCGTACCTGGAAATCATAACAGGGACAACCATTTTTTTTTCAAAACATTAGACTCCAGCTTTTAGGGACCCACGATTTAAGCCTGTGTACACAATTTCAGATTTATATCTTTGACGATGGGACCACAGTGTGTTCTTGAAAAATTAACAAAGACACATGAAAAGGGGCCATAACTCTGTTTTTGAATTGATGATTGTGAAAGCTTGTTTTAAATAGTTACTAGACGAGCCTCTTTGCAAGATTTCAGATTCTTAACTCTGAACATGTGACCACATCGTGTTTTTGCCAAATAAACAAGGAACATATAACAAAACAAAAACTCAATAAATCCGTTATCAAATATTTGCCAACACCATATCAGAGTACTTTATGCCACCAATGAATATTTTTACTAAATTAATTACTTAAAATTGCTTCACTGTTCTCCATCTAAAATTGCTTTCAACATTTTATTTAAATCAAAAATATGAATGGCAATGTTGACTTCTTTTTGTTGCGACGGTGATTTTTTTACATGATGAAAAGGCAAATACGAACAGTTTAACAAAGACGTGTGTAAGACACCAAGAGAATTGTAAAACAAGTGTGATAACATTTGTATTAAGGAATTGGTATAGTAATTGGACATATATTCTTCTACCTCACTCATAGTTTGAAGTATAAAAGTATAAAATCGTAAGATATGCGCTTATATTAGTCGCAGCTTAAACGTTTTTTTGTGTAAGAAAACATAGCTAGATATAATTTGATAATATTTTAAAATATTTGAAATATTTGTGAATGCAAAAAACTAAAATATTGCTAATATCTTCCGTTATCTCTATCTCTATACTGTGATATTTTCATGAATCAATCAACATGGACATCGATTATTTCATTATGTCATAACGGAATCAACTGAGATTCTCTCCTATCTTAAGATATAATTGCAATGACATTTCTTGAAAAATTAAATAAAAAAGCAAGATATACTTTTGTCTTCATATGAACCTCATGAATTCATATCTAAACTAATCACAGGCTTTGCCAACGTTGTTTATGTTCTGTTTACTATATGCTTGTAACAAAGTAGTATAAAAACATGAGGGTGTTAACCAGACATTAATGTCACCGTGTACTAGAACCTTTACCTAAGTTTATAGCAAAGGTAAAAACATAGTTTCTATACATCCATATTTTTGTGTGCAACAGATGTTGTATACGTTTGTGTACAACAGATTGTGTACAAACTCATAAAGTACTCAACCATACTCTGTGACTGTAGTATAATTTATGGTGGGAAACGTAACTGTAAAACATCAAATGAATATTCAAAATACAGAATTTCTACAAATGCATGTCACGCGTAAGTGCAAAACTTCTAATTCATATGAAATGAAAGTATTTGTATAATTGTATGCAATTGTACGTAACAGCAATGCTCACTCACTCGCTCACTCACTGACATACTCACTCAATCACTTACTTACTCACTAACGTATTAACTCACTCACTCTTCACCCAATCACTCAAGCACACGTTTACTCACTCACCCACTTACTCGCTCACTCACTTACTTAATTACTCACTTACTCACTCACTCACTCACAATCTCACACACGCACTATGTAGTGCTCTTACCCCCTGAGCCTACCAGTCTCAACCACAGTCAATATTAATTTAGGTATCTTCTTTTTGGTCACTGCAAAGAGCGTAGTTTGCTACAGACGCTCAATTGTATCGACTTATTCACTCACTCACTAACTCACTCACTCACTAACTCACTCACTAACTCATTGACTCACTCACTCACTCCTTTACTCAATCACGCAAGCACACTTTGACTCACCCACTCACTCACTCACTCACTCGCTAACTCACTAACTTATCCATCCCCCCTGAGGTTCCTATGCATACATTTTACTAAAAATGGACCAACATGCCAAACGCAGATGATTCGCGTCATTGGTGTTGACGCTTCACACCAACAACCCAACACCTTAAAGAATAAGAAGAAGAAGCAAGTAACGAAAGACTAGTCTAGATATACGTACCTGTGTCCTCAAATATGCCCCCACAGTCTGAATAAGTAGAGGAGAAAGAAAGTGTACAAAGTTCAATTTCCCCATATGATTCAAATGCTTAAATGTGCGCCTACGGTAATGGTGTTTCGCACCAATTACCCCCCACATTTTTAGAAGACTAAATAAGCCCCTGAATTCTACAAACAGAAGAATCAAAACACGTGCCAGGCGCAATTATTATTAGCGCTTTGCGCAAAATAGACCCATTTGAAAAAGACTTAAGACTCAACTGCTTTCTTTCTCCCTTTAAAAATATCAGTCACCTATATGAACATCGGTATCATTTTTAGCCTCAATATAACCCCCCCCCCCTTTCATTTGAACAGCATATTTCCCTGCTTTCTACCAAAATAACAAATAACAGTGTTTAAGTAGAAATCATAACAATAATAGAAAACTAATTTAAATAATGATATAAATGCGGAAAAAGAAAATATAAAAAATAGCTCTCCGTCGTTTTATAACCAATATGCTGTCAAACAACCTGGGAAAAATAATTCTGACCTGAATCTGAATCTGTCACAATGTCACAATGACTTACTGACCAACAAAACGGAGAGAAATAACGCGACATATAACGACTGGCGTTGAGAGACGGTGGTGAACCAGTAAAGGGGCGAGTTAGGTAGCTTACAAAACCAAAGGTAAATGTCTTCAATTAGATGAGGATATACAGGGTGTTTTTTTAATCGTGATCGATAAAGAATCGTTATGAATCACAAACCAATCTAGATAGAGCCGTCTGGTTTTCAACAGTTGATTGTAAATATATTTAAGACTTTGGTGGAACCATTGTTTAGTTGATATGATCACTGTTCATCCTGCAGTGACATATTAAGTAAAAAGTGGGAATTTCTAGTTCCGGTGCACAGCTTAGAACTGCATAATTTGCTCAAAACGTTATCAATTGTTATGAAACTTTGCAGATGAGGTTATATGTGTATTTGGAGTTTAGGTTTTGTTTTAGAATTAAACAATATTGCTTACAAAAGGAAATTACTCATTAACGCCATCTTAACTTCGCAAAAGTAAACAAACAGGGACACTTTTACGAAGTAAAGATGGCGTTTGTGAGTTATTTCCCTTTATCAGCAATATTATTTGATTCTAAAATAAAACTTAATCTCAAGATACTTATAGAAACTCATAAAAATCCATTATTGTTTTAGCCAGTTATGCCATCTTAAGCTATGCACGGGTAATTTCTTTAGCAGTTAAGATGGCTTATGTGAGTTACTGGCATTTGACAGCAACATTTTTCAATGGCATTCACATAATAAGCTTATAATAACCATGGAAACGTATCTTTCAAAATGTCATGAAAATCAATAAGGTATTAAACC
>JAUUEB010178211.1:0-14080 GCA_032362205.1 Clione limacina
ATGTCACGACTCAGCGACTGTCATTTGTATCGATCGCAAACATCAATCAGCCAGTTAACATTCCGTCATTAAAGCAGAGATTTTACTATTAGACCAAAGGTCGACCAATCACGACTTTCGAACTGAAAAATCGCTATTCGATGACCTTTATTTTCTTCGATTTTGCACAGCACTAATTTTTACACCGCATTTGACATTTGTTGAAAAGATTGATTACAATCTATTTACATGCAAAAATGTTTTATATGATTAAAAAAATGTATTAACAATTGTCCTGTTGTTTACTGTATTATTTTGTCATATTTTTCAGTTATGTAACCTTACTAGGAGAGGCTGATAGCACAATCGGTTGAGTGTCAAGCTATCATATGGGTTATCGTAGTTTGATTCCTAGTTCTGCCAAATTGTTGGGTCTTTTGGTCACCCAGCAGTGAATGGGAATCAAGTCTATAAGACCGAGTGAAGTAAAGGGTGCGGGAAAAAAATGCTGTATGGCTAAAAAATACCAGAACTCTAATACTGATTTCCCACGTTCAATAATGAGTTTACTTTTCTTAAAGGCTTCTAGAAGTTGTTCAGGGACGTAGCTAGAGTAAAATTATTGGGGTGGCAAAAAGATAGACAACATAAGACAGCTCACTAAAATGTCAATTTACTTGTAAACAATTATGCTAGGGATGATCACTACAAATATATACTTAATCAAAGTCAAGAACAGTATTGTTACAACATTTCAACAAATGTGAAAGAATGAAAGCGACCTTGAATAAAACAGTTATATTATATTCCAACATATAAAAATGTGTTTTTTAATTTTGTTAAAACGTTTTGTTCTTATTCCCCAAAATGTCCCATTTGTGCTTACCTCCTGCAACAAATTCTGATGCAATTGCAACAAGGTCCAGTTTTATCCTTGTACAAATGACAACATGTATTAGTTAAGCAAATCTGCATGTTTTTGATAATTATTCTCTTTTCATTGTTGTAAATAATCTTTCAATCACTGATTAAGTTGCAGGCATCACCAGCATGATCCTCAATAATCTAACTTTTTTCAAAAGTAAACAAGCTTACAATTTTGAAATATGTTACTATTGTTTCAAAGTATTTCTTTATGAAAGATTTGTAACTGAACTTCCAGGTTATTTTTGTACAGATCATCTTTGTAAAATGCAGATTCAAACACCATAGCATAGTCTCCCTTAAGCAGGAGTATTTCAGAGTTCTTGTAAATCTCAAAATCTGTCTGACCGAAGCAGCGTTTAAAACGGACAGATAGCTGGACAATAATTTCTGTGTATAAACTTTTGAAGTGATTATGTTGATTTTCAGGAAGAAAACTTCTTGATTCCAATAATAATATATTGATGGCATTTGCTTGCGCTTAGGTAGAGAGTGATCACTCACTCAAAACATGTTTACATTCTTAATAACTTGAGCACAGAACTATTCAAAATTATGGTCTTCGGATGACAAGTCACTAATTGTCTTTACAGTCTTTGTCATGATTTTGTAAGCGGAGGATTCCAACATTTCAAAAAGCAAACATGTTTGTTTACCATTTTCAGTTTCTTGTGAGCTTCTAAGGCACAGGCTTTATATATTCAGTGTTTCTTTTATTACTCAACATAAACTGTTTAGCATTAGGAAATATTAAAAATAGGGTTTATCTCTATCATGTCCAATAACAATAAGAGGTGTCATAATTTATACAATTATCATGATTTATTCTTTATAACATACATAATTTGAACAAGAGTATTCAGAGAGAACACAAGTCAACAAATAAAACAGCATTTGTCAAGTTCATAATGTTAATGCATATTCAATACATAGAAACAACATTTACATTGTATAATCTCATCCTAAACACAACATGTCTCTCTAACTTGGCTCTTCCCTTTTCTATATATTAAAATACAGTGCTGTTTCAAAGTCAACATATTGTTTTAGAAACTGGCCTCTTGTTATTCATTATTTCCTGTCCTGTGTGGATTTGATAAAAAGAGAGTTTTTACACAGAATGAGGACTAATTGCCAAAGACGATTTACTCAAGCAGGGTCTGACATAAGCCAGTCTTTAGGTTCATGGTACAGCCAAAATCTTAAGAAGATTTAAGTAAGATTTATAAAAACAATAACAAAAGTATATCACATAGAACAAAAACTAAAAAGAGAGTCATGAATATCAAAATATATAATATTTTGGACTATCAGCCATCCTTTCTGGATATAAAAACCTAAAACACTACAATATGTTATCAAATAAGAAGTTGATCTTGCTGGTGAAATCTTTCATAACATTCACTAAAATTGGTTTGGTATGCAATATTCAGAAATAAATAACGAGAACAATTTGAATACTGCTTTAACATTAACTTTAAAAAAACATGTTGAATAATCTATACAGTAAGGATATAAATGGGCAATTTAAATCCTAATTCATATTTGATATTTCATTTTAGCAACGTAATTAATTTAATTGTACCATCCAAACTATTTCACCAAATGATATAACAAAACAGATTTTTTATGAACGTCGACTAACTAGACAATTACTCAGTGATGGTGCATCTTTTTCTTAGAAAGTCAAAATGACTTGACCCAAATGTCGTACTTCTTGAAAAAATGGTCTCAAAAGTTCTCTAGGGATGGAGGGTCCCAGTGGCCTTATATATCATTGCATTTGTTATATGCCTTTCAGTGAGCTTGAGGTCATAATGAAAAAATAGTTCCAAACTCCAAAAAGAAAAGAATTTTAAGTATTTTGTGAGACCTATCCAAAGCTAAAGGTAAAACACGAATGGAGAAACCAAAACAGATTATAAAATTAACATCTTACATGTATGAATACCCTGTGGCAACCTGGCTGAACATTAACTCAGTGTCTGTAGTCAGTCTTGTTGTGGAATTGGTGACTTCAAAGTTAAAAACGAATTGGGAATAAATCTCATTGCATTTTTTTAAATATCTGAACTTGTCAATCCTCTTCAATCTGTAGGGTAGCAGTATGCACAGAGTAAGATCAAAGAGTAAGGAGTATGCCGTCTTACCAACATATCCTTTTTAATTAATGAACTTCTTGTTATACCCTTCCTTCAAGCTCATACAGAAGGCACACACTGTCTCTTTCACCACCATATTGTCATGTAACCATGTCACATTTGGGTGTTCACCCTTTGACCTGATGCCATTTTGTAATAGTTGTAAGTTTGTCTTTCATAATCAGCACCAGTCACATTGAGGCAAGACAAAAAAGCAGAAGTCAAGTAGAATATGCAACACCATTGCAGTTTGAACACAAGTCAGTCAGGTATTGCAAGGACATTGATCGCTGGAGTTGCTCATCGTCAGGAACTAGGAGGTACATCTCAGTTCTTCAAACTCTTTGAATACAGCCAGGACGGCAGGAATGTGAGGTGTGTTGTCAACAGAACCACTGTGGTCATGATGTCCTCTTTACTGCTTCAACTAGATCTACACTTGAGTTGCTCACTGTCATACTGGAAACAAACAATATAGGGTTTGTGAGATTGACACAAAAATTCACTGTTAAATAATCTTTAAAACAATCAAACAGTTTTGAAATGTTACCTGTTATAGTGAGGTCAATTGACTTTATACTCTATATGGACCAAATGTGACAATTATGTATTTGGGCATTCAGTGAGTTGGTGGAAAGTTGTACAATATTGGCCTACATTTCCATGGCTGTCATCAATATAATGAGGTACTCTAGATTTGCACTACTTTCAGCTACTTTCCTAGACCACTCAAAAATATACAATACTCTTGGTATTGGCACTTTGTGCCAATTTATCTCCCCCCCCCCTACCCATTTCAAATCCTAAATATGCCCCCGACCTTTTAGTGTTACATCTGAACCTCCCATGAGAAAACTTAGCTATAAAATATTCATTAACAAGCCAGTTTTATAATTTTAAAAATGACAGGTGTTAAAAAATTCTGTTTAAGAAAAGATGATTTTGAATGATGGTAATCATCTGTCATGTTGTGTCACTTCTACAAAATACAAAAGTAGCAGTAACAATAAGGCTGACAAAACAGGATAAGTAAATTGTTAAAACTTACATTCAGCTTTTCTCTTCTGTGACTGTTGTTTAATAGCTTTCTTGATGGCCATCCAGTCCTCCATCACATCACAATCACGTAACATATACACAACATATGGACGTACACTGGTTAAGGATCAGTAATCTATTCAAGTATGCATTATAGGTTTTTTTTATACACACATCTACATTTGTTTTCTCGATGATACTTTCAATTTTGCTTTAGAGGCAATTATTAAGCCACAAAAGTTCCTTAACACTTAATCATTTGCAGTTGAGTCTATATCTTAAAAAATTCTGTTTAAAGACAAATAAGACCATATTTTTCTATAAATGACTCAAATAACACACCCACTGTCACCATTGCAAAACCAAAATCATTTTTATTTGAGAACACAGAATGAAGTTTACTTAGTTGCATATATTATAACATTTTCAAATAACGTCTGTGAAGGATGAACAGGAAATCAACGATAAAACAGAAAACATGGACCCAATTGTCAAAAGAAAACATCCACTTTAAGTTAAGGGACTTTATAAATGTGAATCATAGAGACAATGATCAAATGACATTGGTTGTTTCCCTTGAAATAAAAGCAGATCTGTAGCATCACATCAGAATTTTAGCCATTTTGACCCCCCTCCCTTCATGACTGCAGATTATTATTTCTTTAACGGATCCTGGCCTAAAATCTAACCTACAAAAATTATAATATAAATAAATATAAATTATCAATTAGTGACACAAGGAAGAAAAATTTCAAATTTAACCCCCAGGGCCCCAGCAGATCAAAATTTAAAGGAACTAGGTTCCCAGGATTCCAAGAATCTGCAGTCTTGCCTCCCTTGCACTTAATGACATGTGAATTTACCTGAAATAGTAAAACACTCTCCATTTCGTCAATTTTACTCCTCCTCCCTCCCCTTAAGTGATGATGAAAAATGTGAATGCCTTCTCAGCTTGCAGTTGTGTATACAGACCCTGTTTGGTACTTGCACACTGTAAATTTAGACCAAGAGAACTGTACCTTTCATTCTCATTCTTAGGTCAATACTATTAAAGAAAACTTTGTAAACATTCCTTTTAAAGACATTGGTATTGAGAATAAATCTATGATCAATGTCAAACAGACCAATGCTGATGACTTTACCAACACTACATATGAAAAGGATATCTGATATATTTTGAGGTTTTTTCTTTCTTTCTGGATGAAGTGGGTCTGTCTTTTTCTTTTTCTTGGAAATCTGAGATTCTTGCCACAAATCTGTGAAAAATTAAGACAAAATACAACAATGTATTTTCACAATAAGTTAAAACTTTAATATAACTCAAATATCACTGCTATGTCAGACGATCAACTTGTTATTTGGACAAGCCTGAAAACGTCTCCTCTTAATGAATACAAGGAATTATCTACCCTGAATGGCTGACAAAAATTACTTCAGGAATCAGAGGAATAATCATATTTATCTGATGAAAAAACACAGACATTTGATTGTTGTTTCTAAACTCGTTAACATATGATGAGAATAAAAGTTTGAACTTTGGCACTTCAGAAATTTGTCTTTCTATTAACCCAAAATAATAGAATAGATCAGATGCCACACTGAATACCTCTAAAATCTTGCCATGGTATGACTTAACTGGGAGAAGTTTTTAATCTTTCTTGTCATGCACCAATTACACTTGGGCCGTGGGAGGATATGCAACCCCAAGTAAAAAGCTTTTCCCAAAGACAATATTCCAAGCATCTTATTAGGAGATGAACCACTTAACCTTTCATCTATCCAAGTTTAAAAACTCAGCCACTATTACAACATTGTAAAGTTGTATATCTATTTCAAAACCCACATTATAATGTAAGAAATAATTTGCTGCTGCTATTTGACCACTATCTACAACTCAATAAGAAACTAAGATATCACTCTGAGAATTATCTACGGACCATAAAAGTTCCCTGTAAGGCTCCCTGGTCGGAATATTTCTCACGGAGAGCGTCAATTTCTACAGGATATGTTAGTTGTGTGGTTCCACAAGGGCAGCTGTATGTTTAATGACCTTCACAATTATGACATGACAGTAGGTGGATTGTGACATATTAAGACACACGAGAGATAATCGCATCAGCATACAACATATGAACCATTCTATTTAATGACCAATTTTATCTAATGATACCATTGTGACAATAGCCGACACCAAAAATGTATCAATGACAACCAAAACTATGATGCAATGAACTTACCACTTGTAATGTCAATGTTGTGTCTGTCTTCCTCAAGACGTCTGATCTTGTCTTCTAACTCTAATCTGATCGTATCATACAGAAGGACCTTTTCACTCTGAGAAAATATAGAATTAAAACAAGATCAACTTATTTGATTGCTCCTCCCTTAGCTATTGCATTTTTAAACCATAAAAATTGAGATAAAATCAAAGAATTCATAAAGTTTGAATCATTTGACGTTTCAATCCAGTCACAGGATCTTGATAACAATGGTGTTAGGCAACAATTGGTGTAATGGTTGACAAGTAATGGTTGACAAAAGTGTATTTAAAGGAAAATATGTCATAATGTAAAAGAATTTATCATAAAAAATGTCTTGTTACTAGTAAATTACAAACAATACCAGTTACTGATATGCTGTGTTTACCTTCAATTCAAAAGATTAAAAGTTAAGAAAATTCAAAATAAAGTTTACCTCCATATGCTGAAAAGCAGCTAACTCTTCACTCTCAAATTTTTGTTTGATGCTGGCTAAAGCCATTTCTCTCCTTATATCTGAAGATTAAAATACAAATGAGAAAATAAGTGCATATCATCCAGACATGGGTACGAAGCCGCAGTTGAGAAGCCAAGGCTTCGGCTTCGTGATGTTTTGAGATGCCGGCTGGAATGTTTTTTCAATAAAAAAGGTGTTTTAAAATGGATACATTACAAGTCTAATCAGCTCTCTCACAAATGCAGCAAGGGAAGGATGAATCAAAAATTTCAAACAACATTCACTTCTCATGCATTATTATCTTCAGTATTTTTTTATTTTCTACACAAGACAATACATGATATGCACTTGATAATTTTCATGTTTTGGTTTGTGGATCTGTAATGTACACATGCAATTACTTCTCACATAAAATATTATTGTCAAATACTTATTTCCCATCACAGAAGAGGTTGAAAGCGGATCATGACACAATTCTTTGCGCAAATTATAATGGTAGGTTAATTCACAATAAAACTAACTTCATTATGATGAAATATCGTCACACCAATACAAGGATATAAATAATAATGAGTTAATTACCACAATAGTGGTTGTTAAAACTTAAAACTCAATGGCTAATAATATAAATCAAATATGTAAAAAGGCATCTGTGAAAGCATAAGATATCTTTTGAACTTAGATCACTTACATGCAACACGCTTTTTTGATTCCATCTGTGCATCTAGCTGAGCCAGGGGCTGTAAGTACTCTATTGCCTTGTTACGCTTGATTTCCTCAACCTTAGCATCGATCTGCCGAAGTCTTTCTGTGTACAGCCTAAATTGAATAATTGTTAGATCTCTTGAATTAGTAAATAATACTAAAATTATCAACTAAAACAAAAATAAAGTAAAAACTCAAGGGCACTTTCTGGGAAGTTTTAGAGAGTAAAATGAGAATGAGAATTTTGACAATACATAAACAATTTCCAGTGGTATAGGCAGGTATAGGTAAGACAATTGTAGTGGATATGTTACCCAGAAGTCATCTACACTGCCCAAACTGCTATGAAAATTATTTAATTTGGACACATATATTACAACATACATTATCAACCAAAATATTTCCAGTGTGTTGGTAAGTTAAATGATGCAAGATATGACAGAAAAAATTAATATCTTTTCATTCATAAAGTTTAATAATGAACTGCAAGTAAAAACAGGATCCATTGACTGGGAATGTTAGAAGTAAGAAGCAAATTCAATTAATGCACAAAATTCAGTTTATATAAAAAATTAGGTCTCAAAAACATAAGTGCACAAAAAAATGACTGACAAATGACAGCAGAACAAAGTTATGAAATGTTTTTACATTTCCTGTCACATCTGACCAAAAATATTCTTTAATAACTTAGTGATTGCGTGAAAAGTTTAATTGAAATATGTTCATTATTAACGATATGAGAGGGGATGGGACTTTTCTATATTTATCTGATTTTCTTATCTTTTTTTACATGTAATCAATTCAAGCGATGTGACTTATTAGTCTTGTAAATTTTGTATTCCTTTGTGCCCTTAGAACTTGAAGAAAGTTAATTTAAGTAGTTGATTTTGCTAACAGTTTTCAGAAGGTACTGTATAATCAAACTGCTGATACATTTTAAATCACTGGTCCTCACTGCAGGCAGACCAGAACAAAATGTGATTTTAAGTTAAGGGGGACCTGGGGAGAAATTGAAAAAATGTGAAGCTTAATGGTTATTTCAAAAGTTATAATAAGGTGTCTAGAAGACGACAAAAATAAAAATTACCTAAAATTAAAAACCTAGAGTATCAGTTTGTTTTTTCAAAATTGTATAAATAGTCAGGGATGTGTGTATATTCTTGCAAAAGATTCCCCCTCTTTGGCAACTTGAAAAGCTTCCCCAAAATTTTGAATGGTAAAGTAAGTATACATAAAAACTGAAAAATCAATGTTTTATTTTCAAAAGGAGAATTATTTTGAAATATAGAAGCTAATTGGTCCATTTAAGAGCTGTGTTAAGGGAGCCCTGGGAGACAATTTTAAAAGGGGACACTAAATAGTGCATATTAGAGCTATGTTCAGGGGGGGGGGGTGGAAGCTTGACACTGCATTTATAGCTATGTAAGGAGTGTCTGGGGAAAAAATTGAAGCTAAATGGTGCATTCTAGAGCCATGTTAAGAAGGTCTTGGAGAAAAAATGTAATCTAAATGATGCATCTTAGAGTTATGATAAGGGGGGCCTGGGGAAAATTGAAACATGTGCATTTAAGTAAGGGGGTCTAGGAGAAGACAAAAAATAAAAATGGAAGCTAAATGGTGAATTCAAGAGCTATTTCAGAGGGGCCTTGGGAAATTTTTGAAACATTTCTTTCTTTTAAAAATCTTTTTACTTGGGTACTACCAACCCCTAGTCTTCAGCTAATCCCTCCCTATTCTCCCCCAAAAAATTAGATAACATCATTGTTTCAAATGATGGGGAAGAAGGGAATGGAAATTCAGCTTTGAATTCCTTCCCCAAATCAAATGGGAAGGGAACAAGAAGAAGAGATGCTGAAAAAAGGCAAGGGGAAGAAGAAGATACGAAATCAGCTTTGATTTCCTTCACCAAATGAAATAGGGAAGGGAACAAGAACAAGGGGAGGAGTAGAAAGCTAGTGAGAGAAGGAAAATCTTCTCCAAAAATGGTTTATTTCTGCTAAAAAATTGTGTTAAACATGTGTGAAATCTTTTCCGAACTCCAATTTTCCAGTGAAAAGATTACCCTGCCGAAGAAGATTTAGAATAAACACCCCTGTAAATAGAACAATAATTTCATGAGGAACTACCTATGAACATCAAAAATTATGTGAGGCTCTAATTTTTGTAATAAGTCTCTAGACAAGACACTCACTGTTCTTTAAGTTCTGTATACTGTTTTTCCAGCTCAGACATATCAGCCTGTTTCTCATGACGTCTCTTTTCACACTCTGCTTCATCGATATCTAGACAGGGTGAAAAGATTAAATTAAATGATTATATCACAACAACTGTGCAACATAAACACCATATAAATTACATTTATTAAAATACTTCTATTACAAAAGGTAATTGGTTATTTTACATAGAATTTCCAAATTCCAGTCCTACACACAAACTGCCCTAAAATGACAAAAATCCAAAAACTATTGACATTTTGAAGTGATGCTGTCAACTTTGCAAACATGTCTGATATCATCTTTGCCTTTTAATTGGATTTGTCTTTTCTCCCAAGCTGCTATACAAGCATATATATATACTTTTATGATTTATGCTATTTAATTATTACATGTGACATTCCACTACTGTAACCTATATTTACCTGATTGAGATTCATCCTCTTGATCCTCTTCAGCTTCTTCAGTTGAAAAATGAGACTGTGATTCTTCCTCTGAATCAGAGCTCTTATCTCCCCCGTCGTGGTCCATATCAAAATGGGTCAATTCTGTACTGAATAGTGATTTTGTCTGTGCCTGCCTCTGGATCAACTGGATATGTGAGAAAATAAAAAGCCAGTCTTTATTGATTTGTTTTATTTCCAAAATTATTTATCCTGTTATAGCCAGTAACATTTAAGACAAATCACACAGACGAATTTCTTGTACAATTTTATGGAAACCATCTAAGCTTTAGAACCAGCTCTTTGGATACAGTTCAAAGTTAAACTGGTTAAGTTTTTAACTTCTTTAAATGAGTGAATCTCGGTACATAATTTTAATGATTAATGTCTTTCTTCTGAGAGACATGTGTGTAGCCATATAGGGAGGGTTTTGGCTAGACACACGCTTAGCTGTGTGTGTAATACCATATATAGCTGTATATAGAGTTGTTTTGGCTAGAAACATGGTTAGCTGTGTGTGTGTAGCCATATACTATTAAGACCCTTATAGTAGTAGTGTGCGAGAAAATGTCTGAAATTTAATAATAGTAGGACTATGATAATTAGGGTCTAAAACGGTCATGATAGTAGGAGAGCAACATGTGGAGCGATATAGTGGGTGTTTTTACTGAGAGCCATATGATTAGCCTACGCTCACTGTAAGGGTTGGATAGAACATAAAAACTACATACCCTTGACACGCAAACATATAAATGGCATCATAGTATATTTTAATATAAAATCCCTGTTTAGAATGTGAATTATGTAGAATGCTTGGGTGTATATTGTGGTGAGTAGTCAGAACCTTTGCAGTCATCATAGATGTATATAAATTTCATTTGAAGTTGAAATATGTGTGGGTGGACAAAGGATGAGGCAAAACCAACTGGCGGTTATGGTTGATGTCATAAAGTGATCCTGTTGTGTGGACAATCCAAATGTGCTTGCGGCCAGACATGGGTACGAAGTCGGCTTCGCCTTGTTTCCAAAGACTGACTTCAGCATGGGGGGTCATCTGATATATGCCGGGCATGTATGACCGATTGGTACCGTGGTGGTCCCCTCCTACAAAATTAAAATACCAGTTAGTACCAAGGGTACTAACTGGTATGTTAGGGGTGGTACCAGTTAGTACCAAGGGTACTAACTGGTATGTTTGGGGTGGTCCCTTCTCGTACATATGAGCTATCACTTGGTACCATGGTACTAAGTGGTAAAAAAAGGATGGGTCTAATGAAAAAATGTTACTCCATTAGAACCAAGGGTACTAAAAAACATGAAAAAAGGATTGTTATGTTGTTGTACCTGATTATGGGGAAAAGGGTCTATTTCCACTTACATGGCTTAGAAAAATAGGATACGTTAGGATTGAATTTTTTTATTGATTTTTTCTATATTGAAGGTAAGTCAGGTACCGGAAGTAACTGTTGATGTTTTTTTCCTCAAAAGCACACTTTAAGTAACATTTTGGTTTAAAGTGGTGCTCAAACTCTAGCACTTTAAAAAAAGTCAGTTCCAACTTAGGCTTCAGCCTATTTATAGAAATTTGAACTTAATGACCCGGAAAAATAAATGTCATTATTTTGGTAGAAATTATTATTTCAGACCAATAAGTTTTACACTTTTGGTTTTGCCAGGAATAAAGCTTTACTTTCCCATACTTTTGGTCTCTTTTTCTAATGAAAAGTGCGAGAGCCTTGTCTGGATTTAATGTAAAAAAGGGGTGGTCCCCCCGTTTAGCTGTCAAAACCACTTGGTACCAGGGTACTAACTGGTCGAGGGGGGGTGGTCCCTCTATTCAAACGACAAAACCACTTAGTACCAGGGTACTAACTGGTCATTGGGGTGGTGGTCCCGGGCTTCAGTATGAGGTACCACTTAGTATCATACGTGCCCGGCATATATCAGATAACCCCCCCCCTGCACACAGGATTAAAAATGATTCAGAGTGTATTTGAGGAATTTTTTGCTGGCTGAAAAATACAATATTTCATAATTATTATAGCTCTTAAAGCCAAATCAGTGACAAAGAAGAACAGCTGTACATTGTGTAAAAACGGTTTGATAACAGACCTTGTCATTCTGTGAAGTTTTCTTAGATTGTGTTGGCTGTGCAAAAGGATCTGTTGGCTGTGCAAAAGGATCTATTGGTTGTGCAAAAGGATCACTTCCAGCTTTACCATGCGTTCTGTCATATGCTTCTTGATCGCGTAGTAAATCTTCAATTTCATCTTCATCAATCTGTTGATAGAAAACCTTCATTATTCTAATCATTCTATAAATATGTAACTCTAAAAAGCAAAACATGAAACTGCATAATCTAACATCTTACAAATGTTAAGAGGATGTATATATAAAAGAGAAACAAAGCCTTGTTAACTCTACATTTGTTGTTCAGTATTATGCTAATGTATTGTTTCAAACCATTGATGAAAATCTATTCATTAAACTTTCTATTGCGGTTTGTATGTCTCATATTCACAATCAAGATTGTACTTAAGCATTTACTGTCAAATTTGTGAAGTGAGAATCAGTGTTTAGCACCTTTTGCAACACATAAAGGTCATGTCCAAAATTATCGTCTAGACCAAGGACTGTAGTCCAGTGGTGAGTGGCAACAAACAGAAGTCACTGGCTGTATTCAAACCCATGAGGCAAGTAAATTTACCCTCCTCAACACCCCACCGTCAAATTTGTGTAGAGAAAAAATATGTCATCCTGGTTGGCAGCCCTATAAAAATACTGGAAAGATCTGTTTGTTATGGAAAAGTACTGTTGTATTAAATTAAATAGAATTTTTAGATTGTAATGTCATAAACTATTTTACAATAAATAAATACAAATGGGAAGGACATGTCTTGGCACTTTTAAAAAGAATCTTAAAGAAAGACAGCACCTCAGGGTGTGATTTATTGAGTGGCCTATCTTCTTCATCTCCTTGTCGATGGACTTCCTGGTCTTGATCATCACCTTCTTGATGCTCAACCTCATCTGGCATCATGTCTAATCGAATTCTCTTCACACAAGTCTGAGGAGAAAATTTACATTGATCTGAATTTGTAGGAAATACAGTTGAACTTGCTCAGCGGCCATCAGTGGTAATAAAGAGGCCACCTGTCGTAAGTGGCGACCTTTGAGCGTGACCATAAAATTTTATTCTCTATAAGATTCTTAAAATGTCAACTTGCTGTAAGAGGCCACTTGCAGTAGGCGGCCAGTTTGGCTACTGATAATCAGTATAGTTAAACTTGTATAATTTTGCATGACCAAAGTGGCTACCTTAAACACTTACATTCAAAATGTCTGTACGAATTGTACAAATAAGGGAAAGAGCAAGTTCAACTGTAATTGCAAATGCAAAATTTCTAAAAAAGGCAATATCAAAATACAGAAAATAACAAACAAATCTAAACCCAAGTAATCATCAAGGTTAAGACTTTTTTTTAACAAAAGTGGTTTTTGTATTGTCAAATGTGACCTTATCACCTTAAACTACATAAAAAGGTTGTATATATCACAAAGTTGCTGAAGGTATTTTCATAAGGTGGTAAAATTTAAGAAGAAAGTGTTTATACTCTTTTTCTCTCATTACATTTTCTATGTTCTTGCTCTCCCACTCTTATGTATAGTTAAACTTGTATAATTGTGCATGACCAAAGTGGCTGCCTTAAACACTTACATTCCAAATGTCTGTACGAATTGTACATATAAGGGAAAATTTCATGAACACAGGGATTTTTTTGAAAAATGTAAGCACTTTTAATCTACATAAGATTCACAATCTGTGTATTATTTATTTATGTGTTTGTATGCAAAGGGATTACAGCTACAGTTTTGACTCAATCGACCTGAAACTTTAGCAAAATGTTGGTAGATATTACCA
>JAUUEB010178433.1:0-14077 GCA_032362205.1 Clione limacina
GTGATCAGAGCTCTAGGTTGACAAACTTAGTATTGAACTGCTCTCAAATTTAAGCAAAACTGAGAATGGTATTTTTGGGTGAGTGACCTACTTGTAGTAAGTTGTTTTCGTCTGCAGCACTTCTTTTTTTTTTATTACATATGGTTTAAGCTTTGATAGTGCTACAATTTGAATATAACAATATTTTTTGAAACCAGTGCACACTTAGTTTTGTCCAGGGGTATATTTATTATTGTTAATATAAAAATAATTTTACTCTTTTAATCAAGTTAGCCAAGTAAACAGACACACTATGTACGCCCTGCGGTTCTATAAGGAACTCTAAACACATCACATACAAACTGATATACATAAATATATCTGTCTGTAGCGCAATGTCATTATTGCTGAACAAGGTTAATGTCTTTTCAGAAGACTCAGTTAATATGTCTGGTGTTCTGTGTGTCTTTAGATTGTCAAAGACATTATGTTGCAATGAAGAAGAAAATTATTCAGTAATCTATTCCCATGAATATAGGTCGTTCAACTTATTTATGTGTCAATCTTATTCAATATCCTTTCAACAAGTTAGCTTGCGTGACAATTGATTTGATACTGTTTTGTATTCGTTGCAGTAACGATAACTACGGGATCAGATAATTTGTTTTAACACTCTTGCATTTGCTTCATTTACTTCCAAGGTTAACAGGCAAATGTAAACGCTTTTTTTACTAACCTTCTTAGCAGTTGGCTGAATGCATACATTGTCTAAATGCTTACTGTTTGAAGCAGATGGATGCCAATAACAAAGAAAACCGAATAATAGAATAGTACATTTTGATAAATAATAATGATATTAAGATTTTGTTTCTTCAGACATAAATTACATTTCGGTGAGAGACAAAACATACTCCCCTCCTCATAAAACCTTACAATGGATAATACAAAAGGCAACACCTTTTTAAAGAAGATGTGATGTATTCATAACTGTTCCAGATCATTTCCTTTGTAAATACCAATCAATGAGCTACAAAGTCGAAGAATCATTGATATAAAAATGTGATGTTGGTCTTCGTATTCAAACATCATGATTATTTGATTTTCCCTTATTATCCCTGGATAAGAAATGTCTGTTAATGTTTACAAATCTCTTGTTGAAGACAAAGCTAGGTTTAGCCATTATGCATAACAAATACTCATTAATATAACAATTCCATGAACACTATCAAAGGGGGGGGGGGGTAAAGAACAATGAAAAGCTCTCCATACAAATGGGCAAAATACATTAGTCTACCTCGAAACTTAGGTTTAATGTAATCCTAAGTATATTGTGCTACAATCAAAAGTAATTTAAACTTTTTTTCAAATTATGTATTTATCATTTGATTTATTTAATCAATTTCCCTTCGAAGATAGTGCATAGTCATATACAATCAACTTGTCACAACCAAAAATAGTTGTAAATCGATTCAAAGAACCAAATCGCAAAAATAATTTCTGACTTATTATTTCACTTGCCATACTTGTCATTGGAAAAATAAAGTAATCGTCTGGATGAAGAAAGACCATTGGACGCGACATCCATGAAGCTTTAAGGGCACAAAAAATATAACCTGTAGAGAATGGAAAAAAATTGGATTAGTTCCTCGCTACAAACAAATGGGAGAAGCATACATTGGAACTGAATATATATTTACTTGTTTCAAAAGTAGTAAGGGCAACCGGGGCAAAATAACATCAGCGAATATACTTTTATAAAAGTGAAGAACATACAAACAAACATTTCAAATGATGCAGAATAATCCACAAATCACAGACATCTGTATAGTAAAAACATAAAAATACGTTGCGGGTTGTGAAGGTCAAGGAATTAAGCTTTTATCGTCTGATAGGGAATGACAAGATACATCTTCAAACGATGCCACGATGGTGATTACTGCGTTACGACATGGTTCGCTCTTATTAACAATCCATTAATTTTATCAACATACATGCCAAATTGTAGAGTTTTCTAAGGAATTTGCATTTAGACTAACTATAGCTAAGCCAGACCGAACAGAATATGAATAGCTTCAAAGATTTGTCATTGTCATTACCCCAACTAAAGGATCGTTTTTTATGCTTGAATAACTTGTAGAGCGTGGGCATTGAGTTCCTCTTCTCCACTCATATCCCAGTGAGTACCCGACTTGAAAGGTTTGGAACATTTACTAAGGATTTTTGCTAAACTATCTGTCTCTTTGTATTCTCTGAGTGCATCCTTTGAAGTGATTGCCTTTGGATATTCTGAAAGTGTATGTGTGTTTTTGTTGCCTGTCGCGAAAATATATATGTAGCGCACTAGGTTATCCGTTGAACCTTGTGCCATGAACATCCTCATGATATTATTATATCGCTTTCATAGACTTCTTTATTCAGGCAGGAATTATTTTTTGTTGATAGAACCAACATAATCCCCATCACGTTTTTTTCTAGACTATATTTTATTTATGCAATTGTGTCCATGTGGTGTTATTAAAATGCAGACATTCTGTCAGCGTGACCATTGGCATCGTTAGCCTCTGTGCAAGATTTCAGATTTCGCAGAAGTCATTTTTATGTTAATCCGTGTCATTTTGTATACAAAATGGGAATTACTCATTGTTTTCTGCGTTTCACAGAAGAGCTTGTTAAATAGTCTGTAGTTACTCAAAATTGAACAATCAAACATAAAATCTCCCCGCTACAAGTGTTATTTTCTAAAAATTATAGCGAATTTGACTTATATCGAGAAAAAACACATTTCTAACGCATATACAAGACAATGAAGACAGACAAATACATCCCTAATAAAAATATGTATATCCCATATCATTTGTTATAGACGCAGACGTAATACTAATTGATACAAAGGAATATTCATCCATCGTGGTAGACTTGTGTCGGTATAAAAACAACAAATTCGACATTTTAGGATTAAGAAGATAATTCCAATCACATTATAGGTATCTAAATCAGACAAAAAGGCAAAGTGAAAGACATAAAAATATGATCGGTTACAAAACAACTTTCTATCGATTGGCCCCGGACTATTTTTGTCTTTTAATCATGATACTAGGGCTCTGTGGTTTATGTGTTTATCTATGCGTGTTACAATCATATTCTTTTTAGGGTGTTATGCTTGTAAACATTAGTTTATGTTTGCGTGTATACAGTTTAGATGGAAGTGCTCTTTTGTGATATAGAGGTATTCAGTTCAAAGCTCACCAGTATTCTATATCTTTTTCTAGAATCATGTATATACTCTCACTCGACTAAGGCTAAAAAAGTACCATGAAAATAGACATTGACGTGATTAGTGAGCATGACAAATATCCTACCGCCTTACATCTGCCTTTTAGACTTCCACTAATTGACTATAACGCAAATCAGAGTGGTAAATTTGCCATTTAATGTTTATCATATGAATTTAAACTTTTCTTGTATGTTAGCTTGTTTGTTTTCATATTCCAAAGATACCTGGAATAAAAACATGTATATTGTCAATCTTGTCCGTCTAGAAAAATCTATTTGGTGATACACGAAATATAGGGAAAGCGAAAAATACAAAAAAGCTAAAGCTAATAAATGGGGTTAAGTGAAAACAAGAGTTTCCGATTTGTAAACTGTTCTATAGAGTAGTAAGAACAGATTAGAAAGATGTATTTGTTGGAAAGGAATGAAATGCGTAGTGAGTCTTCTGTAATAGATACACAAGCTGTGCCTGTTACTCCGTGACACAAGGGTAACAACGGGGTAAGCCACTGATTACAAGTGAAGATCCTTACAAATTTCCATTCACCAGTGATGGTTGTTGCTTAATAGTCGCCAACTGCTTGTTTGGCAATACAGAAATAATCGATTTTCAGGTCTGCGTGATTTTTTTAGTGAAAGGGCGTTGTCGCTTTTCATTCAACTTGTTTCGCGTTAAAGGAAGAGTCGATGATAATGTTAAATGATGTTTTTTAGTAATACACCAGTTTTTTTTTCAGTTTTTTAAGAATAATTTTAAGAGCATAGTTTGTCTTAGCATAAGGGGGGGGGAGGGGGTGTATCTGACTTATATTTTTTTTGTGGGGGTTAAAAGATCAAGCAAATATAAGGGTATGTGCTTTGTGAACCGGAGATATGTCATTGGAAAACTCCTAGACAGCCTAATGTACACTGTAGAGGTTTCGTAATAGAAAAAAGACGAACTAACAATTCATTAACTGTATATATGTCAATTCACAATTCTAGTTTGGACACACACAAATGCATCATGAAGACATGTTAATGCAAAATATATCAAAAGAAAAATAAATCATATAAATATTCACAAATCAGTCTACAGATAGCTCTTCCTCATCGAGGATAAAATGACTAAAAATCATGCAAAATTAAAATGACTTCACTAAGCTTATCATTACAACTAACTAAAAAAAACTTAAATAAGCAAGATCTTTTCATTCATTGCTTAATTGCTATTTTCATTGATGCACATTTTTTAGTTTTTAGGGAAAACAAAACAAAATAATAACAGCATTGTCATCACCTAGTTAATACATTCAATGTCTGAAACTTTCATCAATTTGTAATCGATTTTTGGCCTCCCACTTAAAGAAAGGGCTTACTCAATAGATGGAATTGTGAAATAATAGTTTTAATCATGTGCCGTTCTCTGGGTGTGACGACAAAAACCGTCTCTGGTATTTGACATGGATTAATCATGTGTTTCTTTACGTGCTCCTAAAAGCTTTTTCCGTGTGGCCAAGGTTATAAACTATCATTCTTAATGTAAATCACTCCAGAATGCATACAAACATCAGAAATAAATCATGTTTGTCAAATGAATACAGAAATAAATTACTGGCAAAGAAACATTAGCCTAGCCATAAACAGGAAGAAAGGAACTTTGTTTAGAGAGAAAAAAATACACGTTTTAACATTGCTATTCGATTAAAAGTCTCCGCCTGAGTCGGCGATGGAGAAAAACCCGAGGGTTTGTGACGATCGCCCTTGGTGACGTCAGCTAAGGGCAAACACTTGCTGATCGATGTCAAACACCATTTAAACTTATCTGGTGTCTTAGCACTAAAGATTAGCCAATTTGATCTACGATTCCACAAAATAGATACAGTGGGGGTAGATCATTAAAATATCCATCTTATCCGACGATGGATGAGTTTATTTTAGCAAATTACAAATATCATTGAAGTGGTGTTCAGGTTTGCTGTGATGGACGGATCATCTTACAAGAACTTCAAACTTTATCTCTAATATTATTAAGTCTAAACTGTCATCGGGAATAACTACTTTTCTTCCCTAAATTCCTTGTTTGATATATTTGCTTGTGGCCTTGACCTTAAGGGTTTTCCGTATATTTTGACGTACTGATCCAATCGCGTGTATATAATTTAAAAGCAATTCCTATTAGCATCTTCCCGCGTGCATACCTTTCTTGGAAAAATATCTAACAACCCTAGGATTAAAGAAATGCAATAGCGTAACGTTAATGTATAAATGTATTTCTTTTATATAGCGCATTTCCATCACTGTTAAATGCATATCGTTAGTCACTGACGCCAAAATGGCCTCAGCATCAAAGACATATTCCACATCATACTGTATTTTCTAAATCTTGATTAATGTGTAATTATATAATTTATTCGATACACCAACCATGAGTTATCTGTTTTTGAGCACGATTACTCAAGAATATACGACTTATCTACGTGAAATATGCTGCAACGTTGCAAAATAACAAGAGGAAGAATTCCTATTAAAATCCAGTAATAACGTGGAAATTAACTGATAAATGAACGTGTTTACATATTGTTATGTTATTGTTTCGTACGCATTTTTTATATGCCATGCTAGAATATCAATTTGTCTTCTTCTGTGTAAAGATATGCACACTTATTGACCAATGTAGCCCCAAAATGAAACAATAATTATATAACATCAGTGCATTGTTTATGTATAGTGTCCCATACTTCTCGCAACAACAAGTGGAGTGCAATCAAGTGGTAAGTTTCTTAAACTTTTTTTCTTGATATATTCTGAAACATTTTGTTCTTTTATTTGACATTCAAGTAATGCTAATATGATTTAGATATCACCTACACTCGTCGCTACGCTCATTTTATAGCATCAACAATCAGCCTTGGGTTCCATCGACAATGAGTAAAACAACGTAAACATTTGACGCACTGCATCATTTCCTCCTGCATCGGTTTGAACTTTTCGTACGGGCGGCACTTAATCTCATCAATTGCGCATTCTAGAGCTATCCTTCATCCTTATAAAATGGCTTTATTTGATTATGTATTGCTTTTTACGTCCTAAGCAAAGATCTTTGTTCTGTTGCATTTTTTGTTCACATAAAACGGTAGTTTCAGACAGTTCTATCAAATGATGGAAAACACACATTGCAGCAAAATGCAAATTAGCGTTGTCTTCGTGAAAACAAAAGCATGCTTCATTGACACGTGGGTATGATGATGCTGTTGAAGATTAAACTAATAGTATACATAGTAAAATAATTAAAAGATTAAATATTAATCGGACAATGCAATTTACAAAAAAGCGCATCTCGTTATGTCTACAAACAAAAAGCCCTTATGTATTGTCGATGGAGTTAAAACTCTGGCTGGCATTTCACGGTATGTTACGGTAATTCAAGGAAATGAGGCTTAGTGATCTGAGGATAACATAGCTTATTCGTGTACAAGGAACCTGAGCTTGATTTCTACCAGTGCTGCATGTTAGGATGTTGATATTTTGTACTCCTTCGAGTTATGCAAGGGCCAAACTCTCGAAGTATCTTCTGAAGTATGTGCATCTGGCTAGATGTAGGGAACTTAAGAACAACTATATTCTTTAGTTTGAAACACACAATGAATTCTGAATCCTTTATTGATGATTCTCATAACTTACTTCTGATATGATACAATCTATATTCACAGTTATTAAACTAAAAACGATACTTAAGTTCCACAGCTCTAAGAAATCAAGATGTAACGCTTTCTAAGAGCCAATAGGGGGATAAGCTCCAGCTGGCATCACATATGACTATCGGTTTGAGTGTGATAGGTAATGAGTGGGTCGTTTTGATTTGAAATGAATGCAAATGGATGCATATATCGGTGTGAACTTGTGTCGAATGATTCAAAACGAGTAGTGGTTTCTGACAACTATATCAATGAAGCCGTTTGGATCGAACTATATTTATTTGTTTTTGAATTGATTTTACTTCACCTCTACTGAAAATGTATTAATAAAAAAAAGCATTAATGTTATAATTATCATGAGATAACGTAAAAGGAGAGAAACGTCTTATTATGAATAACCATTTTCAGTCCCAAAAAGAAAGAGAGCCGAGGTAATTATTATAAATTACTGCATCGATATATTTCTTCTATATAACCTTGTTATTTATCTAGTCAAATACAAGCCTGAATATTATAGAGATTGTCAAATTATTTCTTAGCTAGGACTTCCTCTACTATGAGTTCAAAGCAATAATATATACACATTTATTGGCACACAAGATAAATCATAATTGGTTTATATTTGTTTAGCCATTGACTGATTCATTAAATATTCTTGCAAATACTTATAATGTAATCTACATAATACAATGTAAACTATTATCTTTTTTGATTTGTTTACGGCTGGCTTGAATATTTGTATGCAATGATATTACAGCGACAGTTTTAACTCAATCAACCTGAAACGTTAGCAATATCTTCGTAGATATAACCAGGTGTGCAGCTAGGCTTCAGTGTAATTCGTTTGACTATGAAAAAGTGAATAAGCTTTGTTAGTTGTTTTACTATATTTTATCTGTAATCACGCCGTGAATCTGAATAGTAAAACAATGCACAATCATTCGGATGTACTTAATACTCCGGCCGCACCTTCAATCAACACAATTTTCTCTTTCTCTATTAATAGAAAATGTAATCAACAGCTGATAACAATACTGGATTATAATAAAGGTTGTTCTCAAACTACCGGGCAATACCGAGTACTTCATCCACTATGTATTAAATGGAGCGACGTCTTACGAATACGAGGACAATTGCTATAAATTTAAACATGTCTTTTGTATATCTGTTGGCCTGCTTGTTTTTTAAATGGTGGACACATATTTTGGTTAAAAACAGCTATATATTGACTCTTTTCTTTTGTGAATAAGACGTTTGATTAGGAATGTTATATATCGAATGAGTGACTAACCGCGTGTTTAATAAAAATAGATTGAAAGATAGAGATACAAAAGAAAGGAGGAGCAGGTGAATGAGGTGAGTGATGAAAATAGTTACTTATTTGTCAACTGTTATATACAGTAGCAAGGATACAATAGAAGCACGTATTAGCGGGAACGTCACGAAAATAAACGTAATTGTCCTGATAATTAAGGACTATCGCCACCGGGTGCCTTTCCTCTATGATAGAGGGGAACAACTATTGCCATGAACTGTTTATCGTGGTGGATTTAATTTGATCTCTGCTAGTTAATACTAATTACAAGTCATAACTTACGATTGAAAAGTATGACATTTGTAACGCATATTCAAACGTGATTTTCCCTAGTGAGTGAAACGTTTAATGACATATGTAACAGGACCAGAAAAACGGTAAAACATAGCAATGCTCGTAATTGTGTTAATAATTAAGATATACACATTATGTTTTATTATATATGAGTATATCAAATTTTTCATTAAATATGAGTATTTATCAGCAATCCATATTTAATAGATAGTAGTTACAGACAGAGGTTTCAGTTGTATTTACGGTTATAGCGCATCTTCAAAATGCCCCCCCCCCTTATGATCAATACATTATTTAAAAGAATATGTTTTGGAATTATTTGTACAGCAAATGTGCACTGTGTATGTGTAAAACCAGTCATTTTGTTGTTTACAACAACACAAATGATAATGTTTGTTATATAAGCATAGGTTACCCTAAGCAACCTGGACCAAGATGCGGTGGCCCAGAAGCATGTATCACATGCTATACACAATTTCCACTCTCAGCTGTCTCAGAGCGCATTGCGGTTTCAAGGGTTCCGACAGTACCACCCGCTCCGGACCCCCAGCATGCAACTTTCACCTGACACAAATCTACATCACGAGGAAAAGGTTATAAACATGCCTGTGACCGGTGCCCCCATGGGAATTGATGAATCGACGCAGTGAATGGGGTCATACACGCCTTGTGAGTGTTCTCCAAGCCATAACAACAAACTCAAAGCTTCCGGCTTTTCAGTCTGAGGATGGGTCGTCGACGCGATCAGGCCTAACTTGAATAAAATGTGTTTAATCGATACTCCAGTTTAAGTTTTTCATTGAAGTTATTAAAATAAGTAATTTTATTAACTCATTCAACAATCCAGTGGTGATATAAATCCAGTGTGCGAATTTCTTTTCAGTCGGATACGTTACCGAGTTATTCAATATAATTTGACTTTTGTTGTCGAAGTGTAAACTAAATTTGTCGTAATTGTATCCCTTTGCCTTTATTTGTTCCCATTTAGAGTGCCGTTCCTTTTTTTGTCGGTGAAAAGAGACGAAAAAAGAAAGAAAAGTAATTACGTCAGCCCTTCAGTACGAGAAATACACAATTCGACCAACTGTTGCGTTAATATTGCAAATATTGAGGTATTGTAGCCATAGCCAACCCTACTTATACATTTACAAAAAGTTATCAAACCCAATGGGAACGCTTACAAACCTGCCAAACTAGCATCCAATAATCCATACTTTACTGCCAAACAAGTAACTAGACAAAAGAGCAATAGAATACGGCAAAACAAGTGGCTCACTGATGAAATTGGTCGAACCCTCTTCAAGTACAAGCCAACCCCAAATATCAAGGCCAACATCAATAACACACAAAGAAAGAACTGTCTCAGACAGGACACTCTGTTCACAAAGCTGGGATACCCTAGGGATCAATTTATACCCAAAACCCAGACATCGTACACTGTTACTACAGGAACACATTTCAACTTCAAAAAATACCAGAGTATCACTTATTGACACAATGAGCCAATATAGGATAACGCTTGATGATAGCTATCGAAGACAATAAAAGACTATGGTCCAAGACACCAACTACGACCTGTAGAATGTATGTCAATATGTGCTCCCCAATTCAAATAAATGCACACAAATTCCTTTACCAATCTTAACGTTATTGAAAAAAACGAGCTATCTTTATTCATCGGTTGGCTTGGAAGCTTCGTGGGTAACGCACTTACCTCTCATACAAGAGGGACTGGTTTTAAATCAGGCTAGATGACCATGTTTTCTGCCACTCTTCACTACAACCCTTGATCGGAACTCTAATGTGGAACCAGCCTTTCAGATGACCATTGTGTGTTGCAAAAAATGCAAATAACTTACACTCAATCACTCAAATACATCAAAAATATGCCAAGTATACTCTAAGTCACGCGTTTTTAATTCATTAGACTTATAAATAATTGCATTTATCGTTTGTTGTAGATGTATATGAATATCCATTTTATATTGTTGTACACAAAATATGGCAATTACGCACGTTTTAACCAATGACTGCTGTTTAAACTCTTATCTTGCAAGAAGTTTATAATAACCAAAGTAGTATAAGCGGCACAATTAACTATCATTGAGGGGTGTATACTGAGAAGTGTATGCCAGAGGGGTGTATGCATGAGGCATATACCCCACCTGGTGAGATCGATGAGGCGTCGAGCGTGGCACCGGACTCGCGCGCGCGTGGCACCGGAAATCGATGGCGCCGCGATGGCGCTGCGAGGGCGCCGCCGCGGGACGAAGTCGAACAAAACCCGGGTAGCGAATCTCTCAGATGAAGTAGTGAGTGACTGAGCGTGAGACCCGGCTGCGACCAGCGTATCATGGGAGTGGGTTGAGCGCGAGGGTACCAGAATAGACGTAGATTTGGTACCCTCGGTTGAGCGGGACGAATTTACCTGTGTTTAAAAATATAAAAAAAAAACATATATGCTATGATGCGCAGAGTTTAAGGGAGATAATTTTTAGAACAAGTCTGTACTCGTCTTCGTTTGCCGTCGTCTATCTTGAATAATTAGTATTTAGTGTATATATAATATGGAAGCGTACATGTCTGTTTCGTATATATGCTGTTTATCCGTTTGTATGTTAAACATGTTAATTGCGTGTGTTTCTTTTCCTTTTCTTCTTGTAATTATATTTTCAGTTATTATATTTGTCTGTTTGCTCATATGTTATTCTTACCGGGCTTATATAATCCAACAGTTCATTATATACCAGGTGCACTTTCTTCATTTGCTTCGTTTTGTGTTCTAATTACATCTCATGTGTTCGTTGGTGATATATAATATGCGAGTTTAGTTTGATTGAAGAGTGGGGGTAAAAAGAGTGGAAAAAATATGGTTTGATTATTTTTTACACATATTTACACGAAAGAACGGAAGAAAGAAAGAACGACTTAAATCGAAATAAAGAAAGGGAAAGAAATGTAACTTTTTTTTTTATTGCAACGATATTATTCTTTCGTTGATCTATCTCGGAGATAGGTATCTTCTTCTAGACCATTTAAACTCGAACGCACCCAACTGTTGTTAACGGACTATGCGTTAGTGTACACACTTATTTTTCCCCAACACATATTTTGCTTAATACATGTTTTGCGTAAACAATTTGGTGCTTCCCTTCACCAAGAAGGAGGTCACTATCCGTAATCTTTTATTTACCTAAATACTAATTATTCAAGATAGACGACGGCAAACGAAGACGAGTACAGACTTGTTCTAAAAATTAACGCATTTATTCTGGTATAAGTGTTTTTAACTATTTCTGGTATTATTGTTATAAAGTAGTTTTTTTCTGTTTTTTTTAGTGCTTTTAGATCTAGATAGAGTTTATTCTTGCTCCATGTAATTTGTTTCTTTGTCATCATCATCAAAAGTATCGACCTCATCATCACTGGGTGATTCAGACTCAGTGTAGTTCGTTGATTCTTTAAGCTGAATTGAAACTTTAAAAGCCTTATATGCTATATGTGACTATACTCCGACGCGCTCCGGCGCATACTCTCATGAAGCGCATAAAATCCCTGTGAAATGTTTTATGAACTTGTTATCTGAGGATTTTGTTTTGTTGCTATGTTCGAAGTATAATACGGGTACAAGACAAACAAAATAACTTAATAACACAGTTTTTCTTAAGTTTTGCTTTCTATTTATTCATGAATTATTTAAGTATTCAGTAGAACGTTTACTCTGTGTCTTCTGTTTCGTTGTCGTCATCAGTATCATCAACACCACCACCAACTTCCGAATCAGGCTCAGGTACAAGTTCATCTAACAGAAATTGTCTTTGATTGACAGCCGCCTTCAATGCTTCAATACGATCATAGTCTCCATCTCCGTCCTCAAAGTCTTTTGCGGTAGTCATTACCTTTTTGTGTATGGAATTTTTACGTAAGTGATGAATCCAAACAAGATACTCTGTATACTTTAGTCTGAACAATTTACAAAGACGTTCATGACTGTCAGGGTTGTTATTATCTATCTCGTTTTCAGTGTCTAATAAGATACGGTTAAACACCCAATTTTCATCATCACCTTCACACACATAACTTGCTTCCTCTGTAGACTCGTTCGAACTGCTTTCATCCTCTGATTCACTCTGTTCACTGTTTGTCATGGAACTATCTTCTTCAATGTCTTCCCCATGGGACCCATCATAAGCACCCCCACCAATTTGTTGGGAAGTATGAATCCAGCGGTCAACGTTTTTCATTTTTTCACGCATTGATAGTTTATCAGGCTGTTGATATCGCGATATATGTCGCTGTAAATTACGAGCATCAGACCCGGTTCCGACTGTTCTACTCATTCTTATAAATGATGGTTGCTTTTCTAAAGCATGAAATCTCTTCATATGTCGTCTCAAACTATACGGTGTAGAGAAATCACGACAGCAAGTTGTGCAGGTCTTCATCGTTCAAACATCAAGTCACAAATGACCTCACCACACCATTGCATTAGTAATTATGTTCTTAGGGTGTGTTACGTGTGTTGTGTGCGTATAGCACGTAACACACGTAACACACCCAAGAACATATGAGATGGAGTCCCTTTTATGATTTCAGGCACGTTATTAATTAGGCAGTGGACACATCGTTGGGAGTAAGACCCTGCAATATTGCACACAGGCTCTTCTAAAAATATTTTTTCTCAACTTTTCGAAAAAAATGTTTAAAGAGTTATGGCCATTGAGTTGTTTGCTATATGTTTTTTGTTACTTTTGTCTGATGTGGTTATACTCTCTACGAGTACTCATTTTTTTTGCTAGTTGTCCTTTTTTAAATTTCTGGTCCCGAGTCCAAACAGACAAAAAATACAAAAAGGAAACTGACCTCGTAAAAGAGATCACCACTGATTCGATTGTATTTGTTAAGAAAACAACTGCTCTGATCTAATATTAAATGAAAGCAAACCTATCATTTATCACACAAACACAAAAAGCACTTAACAACGCAGCTAGTGTTTGTAAGACAGTTGAATCTTTATTCATGAACATATAACACACCAATAACATATTTTATAGATACAAATTCTGGTTGACGTATATTTACAATTCAAAGTTTATTTATTCAGGCCATCATAATTTTCACAGTCATTCGGTTGAAGGATTTCTATAGTATAGGAGAGTATAACACACTTGTCACATATTTTACACGAACAAGGTCTGGTTGACGTATGTAGTTCATCCATACACAGTAGATCATAACAATGCTATCAAGTACATCTCTCATCAAACCCAATTTTGCTTGTAAACATGGGTGGCTCATATTCATTTACAGTTCAATTTGTATTCAAACATGAATAGGAAGTTTACATTGTTCTTTATTTCTTAAATGTTTAGTGGTTTTGTAGTAATCAATTATCCTAAAAACCTCTATTCAACCCAATACCAGCCTCCCCGGTTTGAAGAACATCTAAATACACACTTTTGGTGAGCTTGTTAAGTTTTGTGCTCAGACCTTTGCTAACCACTTTTGTTTCTTTGTCGGTGACGGCGGGATATCCTCC
>JAUUEB010178543.1:0-14077 GCA_032362205.1 Clione limacina
GATGAAGGAATTGAAGATGAACTTGAAGAAAATTGGAAGGTGTAGAGTGCCAGGAAGATATAAAGCATGGATGGTTACAAACGTGTTGCTCCCCCGACTAATGTGGCCACTCACTATCTACAATGAGCCAGAAACAAAAGTGAAAGACACGCAGAGGCTCATCACAGCATTGAAAAGATGGTTTGGTCTACCAAAATCACTGTCTGTGGAATGCATGTACACTAAATCAGGAAAACTACAGCTACCATATTCAGAACTGACTGAAAAAGTAAAAGCTGCAAAAGCAAGATGCGTCAAAAATACCCATGACAAATTATCATACATTGAACACTAAGAGTCTCAAGTTCACATCCATGAGTACTCTCACTTATAACTCGTTCTTTGTGAGGACAGTTATTGACTGGAACCAGTTTACCCAACTGACAGCTTCCGCTCTTTCTCTAGAGACTTTTAAAAAACGATGTTTAAGTTCACCCATGGTGTGTGTGTAACAGGCTTTGGGTATGATTGTCTTGACACTTTGTAAATCAAAATACATTCTCACATGTGCATCATTGAATCTATCACATCTGTAAGATTTGAAATAGAATGAACAGGTTTTGTGAGTACAGTACTCCCTCTTTGAACCGCCCCTCCATGAACCACCAACCTCGACTAAAGTCTGTTTTTTGTCAAGTCCCAAAAGTTTATCTATATAAAGTCATATTTTCCCTCTTTGAACCGCCCACCGCCAATATTTTCTGTTGTACGAAGTATATTTTACCTTTGTTAAAAACTCTCTTTGAACCGCCAACAAAAATCAAGGAAAGTAAAAAAAATAATGAAAGTAGAAAGATAGAAGTGGTTATCTTTTGATGTATAAGCCAGTTATTCAGCATTAACAGAAAATGGGAAGTTATTTACTGAAATCACAAGCGGTTGACCAATTGTTATTGCCTCCATTTTGTTCATTATAAATCCACACTGATTTTGACACCTATGAACCGCCAAACTTGCTAAACCGCCACTTTTGACTTTCCCCCAGGTTGGAGGTTCATAGATGGAATACTCTACAGTCAAACCTTGGTTAGCCAATTTTACCTTTGTCTGAAGCTTGGCGGTTAACGGCTGACTTTTTTTAAATTAACACCTTTAGTCAACCCACTACTTTATCTATTTATTTAGACAGTAAGCATAATTTGTTTCTTTACATTTCAGGTTAAAATTTAATCAATAAGATGCAGATTGAGAAAGTGACAGAATTTGATTGATACTTGTTGAATGATGTTATCACTTCATGTCACAAAGATATAGAAAAAATACAATATATTTATGACTGGAAAAAGCAACAACGCTGTAGAAAACCATGGCGTCTTCATCCCTTACAAAAAGTGACAGAGAGCAGCTTAGGGTCAAAGTTCATCAGGCTGCACGGGAAGGCATGGCCATCAGTATATTTGCCATGTTATGGAATATGGACAAGTCTGTGGTGAAAGAGATCCTGAGTCAGACATCAGAGCATGATGGTCAGAAAACTACTCCACTCATCATCTCATCCATGTTGGGGGAGACCAAAGTTGTTCAGGTTTGTTGAAATATCAATATGTTATCAATAATATCATTCTTGACACCAAGAATTGGTGTAGAGTATGTGACGCTGCCTGTTTGTCTGTCTGTCTGTGTTCACGATAACTACCACTCATTGTCGTAAAATATTGTACGATGTTGTAAATCATCACGATGAAGACGCCATTTCCAGCAATATCTGTTAACAGATGAGTTATGGAATTTCAAATATTTACCAAAGAATGATAGAGAATACTCCATTGAGACATGTGCAGTATCATGTTTCTTCTTCCATGTCCAAAACGCGTTTAAGACCTGTGCACACTTTTCGCGCAAACAGACGGGAATCTTTGTGTTGTGTTCCTTTGCGCAGAACACATTCTTTTCATGAATCGTTTAAAGCGTATTATTTATTTTATATGGTGAGTTTGTACTCTATCTGAGTTCTCATGTTTCTAACTTCCTTTTTTATGTTTTTTTGTTTCTAATAATACAGATTTCTCTGAAGTTACGTCCTTTGTTTAAGTGTCACATGGTAAAATGCAGCATTTTTTCCAGCTCTTTATGCTGTAGAGTATTTTGACAATGCTTGAAGCTGATGAGATAAATTCTCCTATTAACAATATCAATATCAATAATAATAGTTTGATTTTTTCCTTTCTAATTGTCATAGTCTTTTACAGTAGAAAAGGATGAAAAGAACTGTTTTGTATTGATGTGTCACAAAGAATAGGAGGTTTGGCACAGTTTGGCATAGTTGCTTCTATTCAAAAGATGGTTCAGAATTATATGTTTAGTTCTTATATCATGACAACAATAGTCAGGTAACAAAATCAAAATGATAACATACATTTTGAGAAACCAACTTGCATTTTATAGCTTGTGTAGTGTAAAAATACAGTCTTAACTATGTTCAATGAACTATCATCGATAAAAATCATACTAATCAGGTCAAGTGATGGAATGCTTTTTTCAATACCTGATACAATTATGAGATAATAGCCATAACATAAATGCTATTACTCAGCAGCATTAATTCATACATTTTATTTAACATTGAAATATAAGTTTGTAAGAAAATAATTAGTAGGCATCCATTTAAAGCTTAATTAAAGTGTACTTCTGTTTTATTTTAGTTATGTTTTTAACTGTGTTGCATTCTCTGTTTTTCCTCTTCAGCTTTGTCTAAACCATGTTTTTACAACACTTAATACATTTCTCCTGTAGGTTTTACTGAGCAATTTTGAGGTGGACATTGAGCAAAGGTCTACTGTGCGATTTGATGGATATGTCATCCAAGAAGCAACTTCCCTATGGTGTGCTTCAGGGGCTGGACATCTTGATATTGTAGAGTTGTTGATAAAGAATGGAGCCAAAGTTAATAATTCAACAGCCACAAACTCAACACCATTGAGAGCTGCATGCTTTGATGGTCGACTGGATATTGTAAAATACTTATTGGAGCATGGAGCAGACATGACAATTCCTAACAAGTATGACAACACCTGCCTCATGATCTCATGTTACAAGGGACATACAAAGGTAAATATACTAAATATGTGGTATATTCAGGATAACAGGTCAAGAGTTATAAAGGGTGAAATGATTCATTTGTTCTTTTGTATGCTGTTTTGGCACTTAAAATCTTTTCTATTTTTGCAAGTTAATGCTTTCCAACACTGTGTTTTATTCTTATACAAAAGTAGTTGTTATATACAGTTAACCCCCGCTACAGTGCCAATTTCCATGTAAAGGGCTCAAGTGGCCACCTTTCAGGTCTTAAGACAGGTGACCACTTCAGACAGATGTGAATTTTAAGAAATTGTAATTATTTAAATCTAAATAGAATCACAGCCAAGTACTGTACCATCAGGGACCGACTGTGGTGTTAACTTTGACGCCCTTCAAGAGATTTGGCTCCACCCACTAACCACTGTGTAAGTTTAATTCAAAGAATTCTTCAAGCAAGTTGGTATAAATGTCAGGCACTTTTGGCCCAACTAAATGGCTTGGAGTTTTTGTGTCTTAACACGACCATATAAAACAGGCAGCTGTTGCAGACATGACCTAAAACTAGGAAAAAAAATGGGAGGAATACTTACTAGCCATGATCAGCAGGAGGCCGTTTACTCGGGTTTGAATGTAGGTTTTTTCATACCTTAGATTTAATTTTTTTTCTATGGCCAGTCAGATTATCCTGCTAAGCTTCATGGATCGTTGTGCATCTAAGGTGCTGCTGTCATTGGACATTGGAGGACCAAATGATCAGTGTCCTGAGGGGCAGTACCACATGCTGGGCACTGGATAAATTTGAGTAGCAGCACCAGTTGTTCTGCTATGGCTACTTAGTCTGTTTGCATGAGACTACTGTTTCCTTATGTAGTCTGCCACTGCAAAGCCTTGTATATAGGGTCTGACCAATGACCAGTGGGCCTTTTTGGGAAGCTTAAGGTGTGGACTGTCCGTTGGGTTAATAAAAAAAATAGCACGCTTAAACATAGTTCAGCAAAGTAAAGCCCAAGTTCTACTGGGCTATTAGGCTTGTGTTGTAATGTCAAAGTGCATGCCAATTGTATTTCAGTTTTTTTCCATTTATGATGATCAACAGTTTGAGATTGGTTCCAATTTCATTTGTATATTTTGTTTCTGTCTATCTCTGTTGCTTCAAGAGATTAATTTTGAGATCAAGTGGTTTAATAATAATAATAATAATCTTTATTGATCCCAAAAACATGACAAATTTCCTTAAGATCCACAGCATTACTAAAACATGAACATAGCATACATACATAATACATAATATTGCACATAAATGGAGACATAAAGAGTAACATGATAATAAATTGAAAGCTCATAAAAATTAATCATGGTTTACAGTATCACAGACTAAGCAATGCTAAAAATCTAAAGATCCTAAGTATCAACAATGGGGGCACCTCTCTTAAAATTCTTATTAAAATGAATGATAGCTCGGGGTACAAAAGAACGTTTGTACCTCTCTCTTGCTATTTTAGGCACACGCAATCGCCCACTGTTGAGACGCCTATTGGTGAACTCTAGTCTCAGTTGGTGAGTTGTGTCACTAAGAATAGCGTTGAGTTTGACAATATCTTTACCAGGGTTCTATTAGGGTTCAGTAAAATTAAGTCTTTTTGTAGAATTTATCTTTGTTTTTGGTTTATGTTCTAAGGTAATTACCTGATACATTCAGTAAAAGTTTGACTGCCTGCAAATTTTGATTACAAAAACTTCCCTGAACTGGAGTTAGGATGGTCTAATTATTTGAAGGTGTCAAAATATATAAGATAAAGAACAAGTTAGTAATCAATGCTCTACGTTTTTTTTAGCTTTTTCCTTAGTTTTGAACATTTGATCTATATAATTAAGTAATTGAATTTACATCTTATTAAATCAATGCAGGTTGTGAGGTATCTACTAGAGAAGGGAGCAGAACCAGATCTCAAAGCACACTGTGGAGCAACATCACTACACTTTGCAGCTGAGTGTGGCCACCTAGATGTAGTAAAGGAGCTTGTCTCCTTTGGAGCAGCTCAGGTAGAAAATGATCTTAAGATGACTCCACTGATGGTAGCAGCTGAATGTGGCAAGGAGGACATCGTTAACTTCTTTCTAAAGCAGCCAAACTGCAATAGGGTAAGATTGAATAATCTATTTCCAATTTTCTAAGTCTCTATTGGTCCTTATAGATAAACAAATTCTAACTATAGTCACAGCTTTATTTTAATAAGAGCCAATGAAGATCAACCCCTTCCTTAGATGACGTGACTGAATCATGGTTTTTGTCACATGACTCAAGTGTGTTACTTTGTCACATTATTGATAATCTTCTGCTATATTTTTGCAGCATAAGTATAAAAAGACTGAGAGTATATGAAAAAAAAAAAAATGTTTCATGCAGAACTACCTCTGTGTCCTGCTTGGCTTCTATGCCACTTTCTGTAATTTTTCTGAGTATTCTTTGACATGCAAACCCCCTGTGCTTCATACCAATGATTGTTAATACAGGCAGAGAAATTGATTCAAAGGAATGACCTTTTATATCTTTTATTAAAAATAATCATGTAAATGCAACAGATATGTATGGATTATGAAGTTTGATAAATAACTTACTGACATATTAACCAATAGCTTACTCCACTGAACCACTCCAACTGAGGGTCCTTCTTAATGCGGACTGTCCTTAACGCTACCACAGTTAGCAGCATTTTTTTCAGACTTTTAATGGTTTTAGCACCAGATACTTAGAACAAAGACTGGTTTTAAATCATAAATTACATCATCCATTAATTTGTATTAAACATGATCATTAGCCCAAATATTTTATTATTCTTTCTTTAACAGAAAGATTTCTTCATGCAGAAGTTTTTACAATTTATTTCTCAAATTATGACATGGTGATCAGTTGTATACCATCAGGAAAATTTTGATGATGTTGTAACAAATACAACTAGAATATTTATAAGTGCATTCCTATAGTGCAAAGACATCCCCTTAAACCCAATGAATACTGTTGAATATGAAAAGATTTTATACGACACTGAAGCAGGAGCATAAAATGCTTAAGAAGAAACATGAGTTCTCAAATACAGTACAAAACAATTTTTATAAATAAAATGTGCAAATGATAATATTAGTACGAATCCCCCAAAAATGTATACCTCAGCATGAACATTTCCCCCATGCTAAGATGATTAAAACGTGTATCAACTTTATAAAAATATTCAAATCATGATAAAATTATAGCAGCGGTGGGATTCGAAGCCACGCCTCCAAGGGGACTAGTGCCTTGATCCACACCTCCAAGGAGACTAGTGCCTTGTTCCACGCCTTAGACCGCTTAGCCATGTTGCCGTCTGAAAGCTTTGCAACGAGAATTGAATACTTAGTTTTGGCCCTTGTGTAATAAACGTACACCCCTTTTTTGAAAAAAATTAACTTAGCCTGCTTGTCATTTTTTTCCTATTTAATCGCTTTTTAGAATATAGAGAACGTAGTTTTAATGAAACTTCATTTCATTCAAAATGTTAATAATGTATAATGTTTTTTTTTACTTCATCCATTATTTTCTTACTTATTTCATCGTTGATCCAAACCTTGTAATTGTTGATACCTCTTTTCACCTATGTCAGGAATGCAAGATAGATGCCCTTGAGCTTCTTGGGGCATCATTTGCCAATGACAAGGAAATGTACAGTTTGTCCAAGACGTTCCACTATCTAAGAGAAGCAATGCTTTTAAGAGTTTATGAACCCAGGCAACGTTTTAGACCCTCCAGGTAAATTTTTGTCATAATATTTTAAAGTATCCGTTGTAGGACCATTCCACGTTTAGTACCTTACCATTTTTACCATTTTTTAAATTTTCTAATGACAGTATTACAGTTATTCAAGCACTCAGCTCATTGAACAAGTTTTTTGCTATTGCAAGAGATCTTAAAGAACATAGAAAACCAAACAAAATTTAGATAATTTGAAAGCTGTTAATACTACAGACTAAAATGTGGGCATTATGTACCTTACGGCAGAGAAAAGGGGAAAAGTAAATGCTTAACTTTAACATCAAAACTCTCCAAAATGTGTCTACGATAGTTTTAGAGGTTTGTCTGGAGAACTCTTAAGATGATATTTTCTTTCTTTTTCTTCACAGAACTGAACCTATACCAAAGCCTGAGCATCCTCCAGTTCCTGCATATGGTAACCACCAAGAATGTCAAACCATGGCTGAACTGGTTCTCATTCGCAACAATAGGGATACACTGCACATGGAGGCTCTTACAATTCGAGAGCGTATCCTTGGCCCTAACAACCCTGAAATACCTCATCCAGTTATTTTTAGAGGAGCTGTGTTTGCAGACAGTGGACAGTTTGATCGCTGCATTGCTCTGTGGATGCGAGCAATGGTTTTGCGTCAAACTAATGGACGCTCTATTGCTAAAGATTTGCTAAGATTTTCTCAGGTTTTTGCCCAAATGGTAACACTAGCAGCCAGCCTGGCATACCCAGATGTAGAGCAGGTTCTCAATCATGGCCTCAAAGAGCTCAGCATCTATCAAACAGGCCAGAACGCTGAAACAGTGTGTGAGTCTAGGTCAACAGCAACAGAGTTGTACCAGACCAACATTCTCTCGGTTATATATCTCATCACAACAGGGTTGCGTGTCATAGCCTCCGAAGAAGAGAACCAAGCTCTGCACAAAACAGTCTATGCATTTCTACGCATGAAACCTTCACTGAAAAATGGATATTCACCGCTTCACATAGTTTTAGATCCAGGTATTTGTGTGGATGACTTCCATGTAGACTCAGTGGTGGTTTTCCCAGACATAACATTGGCAGAGACATTACTCAGATGCGGTGCCGATGTGAACGCTCTTGATTGTAATAAGAATACTCCATTACATATAATTGTTAATGCCAAGCTTGAGGCTGAAAAAGTTGACTCACGACAGGAAATTGTCAAGAAGCTTTTTGTCTATGGTGCTCATGCAGATATTGCAAATAACCAGGGCAAAACAGCATTCAGCATGGCCCCAGACACACAAACTCTGAGCTTTCTGTATCACCAAGGTAATGTGACTCTCAAGTGTTTAGCTTCAAGGGCCTTGAAACAACACAATGTCAGTTATCAAAATGTCATCCCAAAAACTTTAGAAAGTTTTGTAGACTGGCATTGAAAAGATGGCCATGTCAGATTTGTATGTGAAACTGACAATTTTCTCTCATTATCAAGCTTTGATGAGATTCCAATTGCAATATTTTTAGCATATCTTAAAAATGTGTCTTTTAATCTTATCAATTCCAAAAGTGGGTAAGTTGCTCATTAAAATCCTCCGTTCAAGCATTGCACAGATTGTGATAGCAGAATGGAAAACAACTTTGAAACTAAAATATATGAAGGATTATTTGTGACTAGTGTTATTATGTGATGATAAAACGCTCGATAAGATATCAAATGATGTTGTATTTTGGTGCCATTCAATGTTCTTATTTTAATGTGACATTTAAATAACCTTGATTTAAAAATGACTACAAAAATAAATGTTTTTCAGCCAAAAGCCAATGGATACATGTATCATATTGATATTTTCCTGAGTGGTTGGTAGCTGTTTGAGGGAATGCATTTTCATTTTTTATCATATTCATATTGGGAAGCCATATTTGATTTTAAGTCTTTTTGTCCTAGTGGGAACCGTTTTTTTGTAGAGGTCAACGCTGATTTTTTGTAAGGGGTTCAAGGAATAGTATCTGACAGGGAAGTTTAATTGTATGGTCACCCTACCTGGTTACTGGACTGGACTGGTGACTACAATATTTTTACACAAATACTAGACTCTCAGTCCAGTTGGAAAGTTTGTTTAAGTTACAACACTATCACTATGCAACAAAATTTTGATTTACTTGATATAAATCAATTCGAGTTTCTATTAATTTGAGTGTAGAGAAGTGAAACCGTAATGCATAGTTTTGGTTATAATATTTTTTTCATATTTAATGGGGAATTCTTGATTCTTAAGGGACAGGGTTTTGTAAAAATTGTAGTTTAAGTAGAAAAATAAGTTTTACACTTTTTTCGTCAAGAAACTTACCAGAAAATATTTTTTATGGCTTGCGTCTCACATTTTGGTTCTTCCCATCTTCCCAATAAATACAGGTAATTCAAGACCCTTGCTGATGTCAAATGTATTAATCCAAAGCTACTTGACCTATGTTAATTGTTTAAAAACTCAAGATAATTGAAATAGGTGACGTCATCGTCAGCATTTAACTCAGGACTATTCATATATAATGTGTTTGAGGGATGTGCTTGTTGATGAGGGATGTGCTTGTTGATGAGGGATGTGCTTGTTGATGAGGGATGTGCTTGTTGATGAGGGATGTGCTTGGTGATGAGGGATGGGCTTGGTGATGAGGGATGGTCTTGGTGATGCGGGATGTGCTTGGTGATGAGGGATGTGCTTGGTGATGCGGGTTGTGCTTGGTGATGAGGGATGTGGTTGTTGATGAGGGATGTGCTTGGTGATTAGGGAACTGCTTGGTGATGAGGGAACTGCTTGGTGATGAGGGATGTGTTTGGTGATGAGGGATGTGTTTGGTGATGAGTTATTTACTTGTGATAAGGGATGTGCTTGTTGATGAGGGATGTGCTTGGTGAGGAGGGATGTGCTTGGTGATGAGTGATGGGCTTGGTGATGAGGGATGTGCTTGGTGAGGAGGGATGTGTTTGGTGATGAGTGATGGGCTTGGTGATGAGGGATGTGTTTGGTGAGGAGGGATGTGCTTGGTGATGAGTGATGGGCTTGGTGATGAGGGATGTGCTTGGTGAGGAGGGATGTGCTTGGTGAGGAGAGATATATAATGATATACAAAAGTAAAACGCTTTGCAAAACCCTCTTTTCTTTTTAAAAAACTGAGGCTCCACATCACATGGGCTGCTTTTGTCTTTTCTTTGGGCCTGGTGGAAATGCTTTAATTTGTTACAAGATGAAATTGTACTCAATATTTTGACAAAAACATTGAAGTATGGTTTTTATGCATGTGATAATATTACCACTGACATATTTTTGTTTTGAAATTAAATTCTAAGTTTATGATGTAATCATTTTGAATATATTTTGTTTGTTATAATGTAAAAGAAACAACTTATAAATTCTTTACTATAGATTTTTTTCTATTAGGACTGTTGGTTTGGTTTGTTCAATTTAAAATTGCTTTTGTGTTATAGTTAAATGTAGAATAAGTGAAAAATATCCATAATTTAAAAGGTAAAGAAAGCCTCAATATGGTAAATACTGTTAGAGTTTCAAAATCTCAAAGGGATGACAGAACTTTTGGCCAGTATATATATTTGCCTTTGAATATGTTATCGCAAAGGAGCTGTGAATTGTTTGGAAAATTACTAATTTTTTTTAAATCACCTCAGCAACTTTAAACAATCCCAAACTACTTTTATTAGGTCTCTAAATAGCTATCTACAATCCTTGTGCGTGATTTTCAGTTTTCATTTGCGCTGTTTGTAACAATTATTCTAAAACAATATTTTTAAGTAATTAAATGATTGAAAAAATATCTCCCAAAGGGCTATAAATAATGCTCTCCTTTCTGAACGGGAGCTTTCATCAAAGCATTGTCATTTGATTTGCATAAAAAAAAGAAGCTTAGGCGCACAAAGTCAGTTTGATCAGTATGCAAGCTCCTAAGAGTCCACTAAGAGCTTAAACTGTCAGAAAGACATTAATCCCATTATTTTCTATGTGAGCAAAGTGCTTACACCAAGGTTGCAAAGTACCTGAGTTTTGAAAGGGGATTTCCTTCAAGAGAGGAGTATTGACGCAAAATCTTTACAGGAGGAGGAGGAGTATTTTTTAATATCAACCATGCATTGAAAGTGTATGGGAAAATTGGTCTTTGGATACTTTCTTCTTCTGTTGAGCTAATTCTTAGAGGAAGTCTGGTAACACTATAGGCTATTCTTTGTACTGGTTGTTTAAAACTTTTAAACTGATAATTGTTTTCTAGAAAGTTTGCATTCTTTCACTGCCACTTTGAATATGTGTGATGATAAAATTGCTGTAAGCGGGAGCGAATCGACCAAAACAACGAATTAAGAGAGCGAAGAGATCAGAATTCTATTATAACATAATTTCAGATGTTTTTTTATTGCACCATATTTATATAACAAAAGATAATTGCATATATTTTTGTTTGTTTGAAATTAATTGTATTAAGATGGTCTATCATTGGTAACAGGTGAAGTTACAAGACATCCCATTTTTTAGCAATAGGTTGGTTATTATCAACTCCCTTGCCTTGTAGTTTATTTTGCTAACTCCTCTCTCAATTAAGGTACAGTCAAACCTGAGTAAACCGCCACCTGCCTATCCCGGCCAGTTAGTAGTTATTTTATATTTTTTTTTACTATTTTAAAGTCATGTCTAAAACGGCACCTGTATAAAGTGGCCACTTTCAGCAGTCCCAAAGAGAGGCCGGTTGAATTATGAAATAAATGCTTGAGCTGTGGGGTTTGTGTCAATGAATGGTCTTCTTTCAAAATAATTTTACTTGCTATCAGAAAGATTACATTTTTCATCAACAAACCTGTTGGGACCAGCTGTTTTTTATTTCGTTTAAGTTTTTGTATAGCTATCGTAGGAAAATATCTGGTTTTACCAAAACAAAATCTCACATCAGCATGAATGAATATATTTCATGGTCATCTTTCGTTGGAGATATAGGTGTAAAATTCTAAATCCAAGTCTTTTTATCTATTTGTTCAACCTTGTTTGCTATTTCCTCTGTCTTCTTTTAATTCTTTTTGACTTTTAGAAGTCATTTTGCTGATATTTGGGGTAACTTTTCGTTGAACTTAAACTCGCAAGACCTTTTGTTTGTTGAAAAGAAATATTTTTACTATTTTGTTTAAAAAAGGGAAAAAAACAGGGATTTACGGTGCTTTTGTTGAACCCAAATTTTCATTAAAGTGCGGTTCGTTGAACTTCGTATCTACTGTACATTGTTTTATCCATTATGATATTTGAATCTGTATATTCGTATTGACCTTCATCAAGTCATTTTTGCATCATGGTGAACAAGAAATAATGTTTGTTTTATAATAATGATTTGAACAACATCAAACCATGTTAAGTCATATATGAACAATACAGTATATATGAACATTCTTATGTGCTAGTAGTACACAAAGTATTCTATGTGTGGGACAACTCATGCATCCTACCTGGCTACAGCATACTGATTCTGTGTCATCTAGTCTTAGTTCAAAACCTGTAAGGCCAGGCCATAACTGAAGCAGATGAATTACAAATTTTTAACAAAAATGAACCATTTGGAAAGCAAAAAAAAGAAATGTCATCCTTAGAACCTGGATAGTAAAAGACAAGTAAATCAATTTTTATAAACCTGAATAGTAATTATGAAATGTAAAAAAACATTAGACCATTATACATTTTTCCTAATAAAGCATTGTTTTAATATCAAGACTCATAATTATAAATTATTGACTTTTACATGTTGATAAATGGACCAAAATAATAGACAAGCTTGCGAGTCTATTATGTTTAATTGTAGGTCCAATTATCAACATGAAAAAGTAAAAAAGCTTATTTTTAAACTTTTTTTTGGTTCAATTTACATTACCTCCAATAGAAAAGCCAATAGTAACCAATTTACTAAGTAAGACGTCAAGAATCATTCACGGAAACCTTTATTCGGCACACAATAAACAAAACCCAAAATGCTCTTTCTAAACACTTCCTGTTTAAAGCTGGTGCAAAAAATAGACAGGGAACACATAAATGTGAATGGGATGTGGGATTTCCCTAAATACTGAGAAAATTATTTGGGCACAATTATCGTGTTTATGAGCTTTTAAGCATTTGCGATTGTTTCAATACAAATGGTCTTTATAACATTATGCATATCAGAAACGAAGAGTACTTATCATGCATTAATGACCGCTTGTAATAACAAGCAGGAAGAAGGAATCACAGATGGTAGGTTAATAATTTGTTTCTTATCTTCAGGGGGCAAACTCAGTATTTTATAGTGTGCACCTTTTGTTGTATTTATTGATTTGCCCGTACATGTTGACTAGTCATATGAGAAAAAAACTCTTGAATTTTACAAGGTATCTTTGTGTTTTTAAGTCTATCTGGCTTTTAAGACGAAAATCAATACATGTTTTCTATGTGTAATTTCCAACGGTGCTTTTCTATGACAGTTTTATAAGCCTGATTGTACCGGGTGTCCCATCGAAAAAGCATCATGGGGTAATTCTGCACTTTGTGTTATGCATGCCGGCATTATTGTTAACAATTTCTATAAACGTTTGATTATGCTCGAATTTTTGTATGTCATTAGTTGTAGATTTTTATGATCAGTTTTTATGCATTCAATATTTTTAATTTTTATTTCTTGTTATTAACTCTGAATTTCCCATGGTGCGTTTAAGATAGGTCACTCTGCATACTTATTGCACTTTGATTAAGAAAGAAAATGAAAAAATCAACTTACCATATTTCCCCTTTTTGTTATGTGAACATGATTATTATTGTTTTGAATACCTCACAAATTTTCTTTTGATCTAAATCACATTTCGAACAACTGAGTAAATTCATGAAATTTTAGTGTTAGTTCACATTATTTTCTCATTTCATACATATTATGGCATGATTTTAACCCTTTTCTTGAAGTTGAATTGAATTTTGAGATTATTGGTTGGTTATCTATCAGTATAGCCGTAACCTAATTTTGGTCTGCAAATGTAGAGCATATCGTCAAATGTCATAAAAATATGACACAGTTTCTTTTACTTTTATTTTTTCTTCAACTAAAGAACTGTGTTAGTGCCACAAGAAGATTATCAAATAAAAGATAATAAAACACAACTTTGTTTCACTTGATATATATATATATATATATACTGGTTGAAGAACAAGACTGTAATTGCTGGCACCGCACTAGGAACTGGTTCATGTGAATTGAAGTAGTAGATAAAA
>JAUUEB010178654.1:0-14077 GCA_032362205.1 Clione limacina
CGGAGTAGTACTCAGGAGTATTGCCAGATACTCGAGTAGTACTCCGGAATTCCGGTACTCTACTCTACTCCACTCCAGAATTCCGCTCAATACTCTACTCTACTCTACTCGAGTACCGAATCTCAATACTCATGCCTAATACATTTTATAGTCCTGTTTGTACATGTTACAAAGAATTGTTGGAAATTAGGCAGAAGCTGTGCCACCCAAGTTAAGTTTTTTGGTTGAAATCCTATAGTTAAAGGCATGCTTACTAATTAGGGCCACCTTTTTTATCTTGATGTACGGCTGACTATAAGGCAGAGGAACGGGCTATATTTCCTAATTAGAAAAGAGAATGTAAAAAAAAAGCTGAGAAGCTATGAAGTAGGGTGAAGAGTCTGCAAACAGCTGCCTTGAGTCCAACTGGGGGAAATGTAAAGAATCTGTTGGATCATTTAGATTGCAACAATCAGACTTTATCATGAAAAGTAATTTACTACTCAAAGGAAATTTTATAAATCGTATTATATTTTTCAGGTGCCAAAAATTCTTTACTGCTTTGCAAACACGTTCCGCCGAGTGCCAAAATCCCTCAGACTAGACAGTAGCAGTTCAAGCAATACAGAATTGGAGTTTCAGTTTTCTGTCAGTCTTGATTTCCGAGAAGATGATGGCAAGGGTAACTTCTCTGCCTGTCCTAAGGACAAAGACGTGTTCAAATTCAGATGCAATACAGAGAAACGGCTGCAGATAACAGTTCAACAGTCAGGACCTCATGATCTTAGGATTGAAAGGTAGGTTTTTGACTTGTTAATTACAGGATACTTATGGAATACTGAGTTATTTTGATATGTAGTACGAGCTGACTCTAGTTATTCAGTTCAATTAGCGTGGGATTATAATATTTCCAGTTTTATGGTGAAATATTGTACAGTTCAATTCAGTGCTTCCATTTTGGTTCAAAATTGGCCTAACTCTTGTTATATTTGTCTTTTATAAGCATAGATATCAGTGGCAGAATGAAAAGGCTGGCGTTCTCAGGATCTTATATAAAGCGTGGGCCATAAACATCTCTATAATTTAACACCTGTATTGTTTGGGTTAAAGATGTTTTTTAATTCACCTGAAAATTGACACATGTATTTTGAAGCCATATTTTATTAAGCATATGAAAAGAAATGGGGAGAAGATAACTTTCTTTATTTAAGGGTGGCATCTCGATATCTCATCTTTAGGTTGCTGAAAAATGACACACACCTGGTTGTGAGGAATATACAGCTAGAATTCTGGGTCGCTAAACGCTCCCTCAATTCGTCAATTTGGTTGTTACACTCCCTCTCCTTGCAGTTTTATCATCACACATATTCAAAGTGGCAGGGAAAAAACTCGAAATTTCTTCAAAAAAATATTAGTTTTAATACTCTGATGTTAAAAAAATATATTGATTAGCAGAAAGTTATGGAGTTTCAAAATGACAAATTGTAAACTCAAATTAGTGACATTTGGATATGATCTTAATCTTACTTTAACCCTCCTTATCAATGTTTCTACACTGTTAAAACCAAATTACTTTGCTGTTGACACCCTTGAACAGCTATTAAGTGAATTTAAATGAAGAAAAATCAATAATGTGGTTATGCAACATGATTAACAATCACAATTGAAAAAAAGCTTTAAGTCACAAAAAAGGTAAAGAAAAATCAATAAGATGATTATGCAACAAGATTACCATTCATTATTGAGAGAGCTCACTCGCTCATTGTCTGTTTTATCAAGTTTGAGATGAATGTTTCTAAAAATCTGTATCTTTGTTAATTTTTATTCAAACTCCACAATATTTCACATTCTTACTGAAATATGGCTCCAACATACACATGTAAAATTTCAGGCCGATTGGACCACACACTTTGATGATACGGTGTTACATTTTAGGGCTTTTTTGGCATATCATATTTTCTTTATCTTAATTTTAGAGAGCAATTTTATCACAACCTTAACATGACCACAGGCATTCAGTTCCACTCTCATCAATCTTGTGGAGTGTCTTCAAACTAACATTACCAGTTAGGTGCTGATTTGTCTCTTCCTGTCTGTTCTGCTCAACTTTGACCTACTTCCCTCTTCCTTCTTTGTCCCAATCTCTCATATTCGGATCAGGGCCCATCATATACATCATTTTAAAGGAATATAGTATTTCAGGTTGGATGTGTTGCTGAAAAGGGGATTATTTAAATGATGCAGGTTTGGTTATAATAATCAGGATTCTACTACTGTGTCATTTGTATGTTTTTAATTAAATGAAATAACATGAGATTTGCCATCTGTTCCACAGGTGCTTTGGTCTACTTATCTCTCCAGGTCGCAATGTTCAGCACAGTGACATGCAACTTATTGAATTGGTAAGTTTTTGATTTTCTTTACAGTGAAATCTAACATCTTAATTAAGCTTACAACAAATGCATTAAAGGTATCTTTTTTAAAGACCCATGTTCTGACAACAGAATTTAAAAAATTAAACAATAGATATAGTAGCCTCAAGGAACAGTTGCTTTCTCTCATAGGAGAGCTAGAGGTCCTATGTACACAACTGGCCAGTGTCGCATGATATCTTCATATCTGCACAAACAATGAATTTTATTTCACATTATATGTGTTGTTAATATCTTTCTATTTACTACAAAAAATCTATGTTATCAAAACTTCAAGCATGATGGGGATTGATAAACAAACCTTTATATCTTAATTTCTGTATCTTAAGCAGTCAGCCATTGAAACCCCTGTACATTGGTATTCTACTGATAGTTTAGTTTATTGAAGAAGGAGTTTCTTAAGCTTCATATTCTTGCAAACTCTTTTTCACCCTTCTTATGTATATAATTAAGCTCTGTTAGCAATAATATCTGAAGTTAATGGAGGGGGGGGGGGGGTCCTGTGGTAAATATTTATTCTCTTCTAATTTTCATTTTATATATTTTTTAATTTATGTGTTGAAGCCGAAGCAAAGATGAGGAACCCACCATCTCTCATTTAGGCTCAGTTTTAAACTGATGGATTTCTGGTAATTTTATTTTGTAGCAAAGGGCACAAAGCTCTACTAATCTGTGGGAATAAAAATGTTTTATGGATCATATTTCGTTAACTTTGATAACATTTTATCTCGCAGGTGTCAATGACGTATGCCCAAGACAGCAAAGTCTATCACATCAGTGGCCACTGGGACCCTTCAGAAAAGTGTTTTGCCATTCTTAATACAGAGACAGAAAAAGGTGAGTGCCCTTTTCTTAGTGATGTGTTTTATTTGCATTTTTATTTTAGCTTTGATAACTTTTTAGCATCTCATTAATCATCTTCAAACAGAGAACCCTCTTTCATCATCACTAGGTTGGTCTCTTTTCTGACCTTTTGCAAAACTTTTTTCCTATGGTTTATGGTATCATTTTAAATAAGGATTGTTATTTAGATTAAATTTGTTGCTGATTTGTAAAAAGAAACTATTGAAAATATTTGCATCATCATTTGTATTTAAGTACTCCAGGTGTTTATTTTCTTAAGAAAAAATACATGTGCCTCTGCATAATTTTTACTTATTGTTAATATTTAATAATGCAGGTATGGAGACGGATAAAGGTTAGTGTCCTTCTCTTAGCAATGCCGTTGTATTGCATTTCTATGTTAGCTTTTGAACATCTCATTGGACACCTTCAAACTGAGAACCCTCATGCATCATCACTTGGGTGGTCTATTTTCTGACTTTTTTCAAAACCTTGCCTGCCATTGTTTATTAGAAACCATCCTTTTTTCTCCAATCATACATGATTCAAAAATAGGAAATAGTTTACTTCAGTTTTAAAGTTTCTATGCGTGTGTAGGGCTCTTTATGATGTGGTCACATTGTAGGACCTAGTTACCTAAAATCATACACAGAGGCTTCTCAAGTGACTATTAAAAAATAAATTTCTCATATTTAAAACTATTTTGGACTGAGTTAAGCCCTTTTTGAGTTTTTGAATATATGTTCTTTGTTAATTTTGGCAAACCTGCTGTCGTCAAAGAGAGGAATCTGATTTAGTGACACTCTAAAAATGATTTTATAGAATTTTTGAAAAATCTTTTGTTGACACTTGACACAGTAATGGCCTTTTTATGATTTAAGTGTTTGTTTCTCACGCAGTGGACACATCATTAGACCTTGTACCCTGAAATCTTGCACAGACCTCTTGTAGTGACTCTATAAAATGTTCTCAAATTTAAAAAGAAGCATATTTTGACAGACAAATGTCCTTTTTTAAGTTTTGCTATACGTTCATTGTAAATTGGGCAAACTGATGAGGTTACATCGTCAAAGGTAGGAATCTGAAATCTTGCACAGCAGTTTTATTAGTGACATTTGACAAAAAACTTTCTCAAATTAAAAAATAAATTGGCGAGTAATGGCCCTTTTATAATTTTAGTGTGTCTGTCTCTCACACACATCATTAGACCTAGGACCCTGAAATCTGGCACAGAGGCTCTTCTAGTGACCATCTATAAACAATTTTCTCAAATTTTGAATTTTTGTTGTTGAAAGAGTTAGGCTCTTATTCATTTTTTTGCTTTATGTTCTTTTTTAGTTTGGCAAACACGCCATGTCAAAGGTAGGAATCTGAAATCTTGCACAGAGATCTTTTAGTAGCTTTCTTAAAGTTAAAGTTCAGTTCTTTTCATGATTTTCTAAATTTATGCATGCATTGGACATAGGACTCTGAAATTTTGGAATGAAGACTCTCCTAGTGCCTTTCTTTTTACAAGTCTCTCTATTTGAAGATAAAAAAATTGAATTTTACCTTATTCATCAAATGGAGAAAATTGACATTTTTAATTATTTTGCTGTAGTTTCGCATTATGGTACAATTTGTGTTGTACTCACATGATGTATAGTTCAAATTTATCCCTTAGTACAAAATAGCATCGGTTTTGATGGAGCCCCTAATAAATCAATTCAGAATAGAACCAACCGAATCATCATGTCTGTCTTGTCTCATAAGTTTGCGCAAAACTTGTTTTTATTCTTAAAGTATATAATCATTTTTACTTTAAAAGAAATAACATTAAAAAGCCACTGATAATTTGAAATTCTTGGAACAAAAAAGAGTAGAAGAAAAAGTTTCCTTATATTCTTAAGTCAAAGGGCTCAGGATCATATGGCTGCTGGATCAGCAACATAACACAATCCCTAATATTCTAGGTTTTAAAAAATATCTCAGTATTGTCCAACTAATAAAGCAATTCATACTTGGTGGAGTAATTTTTATTCAAAATAAGTACCTTAAACACCATTACATCCACACATTTGTTTGTTTATTTTGATTTTGAAACTTTTCGAGCATACTGCTCCTCGTCAGAATGACTTAAACGTATTGAGGATTTCATGACATGTCTCAGTTGCAGCAATACCTTTATGGTCAGAATCATTCAGCTTTCTAAAGAATAAAGCAGTTGATAATTTGAAATATAAAACTACAGCTCCCCACTATGTTCACAGCCAAAAAACTTATCAGTTTTGAATGTTGCCTTTTGCTTCAATATGTTATTATCTTTTCTTCTTGGTTTTTAATGGCAGGAGATAGAAGTGAATTTGGGCTTGCAAAATTTGTCATGAATTGTGTTGATTGACTCTAATGAAATTATCTTAGAAAGCCTGCCTTATCAGGGCTATCAAGATTAAGATTTCCGCAAATGTTAGGACACCACAGGGGACTGCAAATGTTATGTTAATTATGTAATCCAGTGCACAAACACCTGTCAAAAATGTAGAAAATAGACAGCATTCGGGGAAGGGGGAAGGAAGTTGTGACAATATGAGGTGTGTTAACCTGACAAAGCTAATTGTCCAGGTGCAATCATGCAGGAAGTTCATTGTCAACCAGGAAGGAAATCACCAAGGGACATGTCTGAAAAGATAAGGGGAGGTCAATGCAAACTTTACTAGAGAAAATAGACTGGATAGTCAGTAATGCTAGTGAATGTTCATGGGAATAGGATTAACCTATGTTAGAGAATTAAAAGTTTCTTGAAGAGTTCTTGCTTAATTAAAACAGATTTTGTTCTCTCATTTTCTTGGTTTTTAATCTATTTCCAACATTTGAAGTGGTGAGTTTAGTTTATTCAAAAGCTTTTTCATGTTCTCATTTATCCTTGCAATTTAGCCTTCAGATTCTTTTCAGGACATTTTAGATAATCAAATTTGAAAAAACAATTTTTTTTAGAAATTTTAAATTTGAAGAGTTTTAGACTATTTGCTGATCATTTTTTAATAGGCATAGTTTTACGTAATAATGTTTTGTTTGTTTTTCTGCTATGAATGGATTATAAAATGCATTAAGTGTTGTATATCCCACTTGTTCACAGTATACAGACGTGTCATCCAGTCATTCTCTTGTCATTACTGGTATGATGGCTCAAGAATTCAAATTCACCATGTGTCTATATGATTAATTAATTAAAAATGATATAGAAAGAGACAATCAACCAATACAAATTTTTGCAAGCAGCTGATCGTGTCATCATCGAGAACCAATGAAAACATAATAATCAGAATTTTCCGCTAAAACATCATAGCACTAAGGTTCACTTGATCACCAAGGAGCCAGAAGTATCAATTACTCTATATGTTTTTCTTCTTCTTTGTTTACGTTTTAAGTGATCGCTTTCGGTTTGGCTAAAACACATTGGCCTTTTAACCCTTTTTGTATTGGTCTATTGATAAAAAGATAAAACACAAGCTGCTCATTCTTATTATTCTGTGTTAAGATTTTCAATCTTAAAGAGTCTTGACTAAGAAAAACAGCTCTTTTGCTTTGATATGTTCCCATAATTAATTTGTTAACATACATGTTTCCTTATACACTCTCTACCTCTCTTTAAGAGACATTTCTTAGTGTATCAAATCCATCAACTTTACATCTGTTTACATAGCTCTTTGAAATTTAGCTATCATATGTGTGAAAAATAGAACTTATGCTGCTACAAGTTGTTTATTTAGTGTTGCCTGAGTCTGAAATTGTCTGTTAAAGCTACTTTGAACATCAGCTTATCTGTAAGCTTTACTTGCCTTAATCTTTGCAGATACACGGGTATTCCTAACAGTAGCTGTTGACCTTGTACTGCTTGGCATCCAAGAACCAGTCAGGTTTATCCTGGAAACCAAGGCCAAGATTTACTCAACATCAGAGCGCTTTTGGTATCTTAGTCGGAGAGGCTACAGTGAGCAATACACGCTTACCGTCAAACAGGTTTGAGTCTCTTTTAATAGTGTTATCATTTAGAAGTTGTAGAAAAGAGAAACATGATATGAATGACTAGTTTTTGCAAGCATTTATGATTTAGTTGTCAAGCTTATTATGCCAATGGCAATTTAGGTTTACATCACAATTATTACTGCAACAAATGTATGCATTTAGAAATCCAACAAAAGAGGGCTTATTTGGTATGATGTTGTTTGAGAGACATCGGCGCACTTAAAAGTGCCAAAGCATACTGATATTTTTGGCGCTCAAACAGCGTGCCTGGTCAGTGAATAAAGCTAAGCAAACTCTAAAAGACTTGGTTTTTAACGCATTCATTTGCTATTTGAAGAAGTTTGCTATTGTTTTCCTGATTGACTTGACTTTGCTTGACCGAAATAGTTTAGCTACTCATATCTCTGCTGAGTTGAAGGCTTTTGACACTCAAAATAGGTTGAGACAAGATGTGAAACCGCAGTGTCCTTCGCGATATAACGACACTCTTACCAATTGGGATATCTACGCCCCTAGAAAAATAGTTATGATAACATTAATGAACAAATGATGTTTAGCAAGTGTATCACAGTACAAGCCAAATTAAACCATATTGACCAGTTACTTATTGGGGTACCTCTGTTGAAAGAGCAGAAAAGAAGCCACAGCCCTTCAGTACTTTGTTTATGTCTTTATTCACAGGTGGACGGATCAGGTGACGGTATCAAGTACTACGAAGTCATCAAGGTGGAGAGCCAGACTGAGACGGAGCGGAGGAACCATGGCCTGTCGCTCAATCTGAGTGGAACGGCACGGGCTCCTCCTGAGTCCGTCAACACACCTGTGGAGGAGGAAGATTCTGGTATTGGTCCTCAATTATTTTCAAAGATAGGAATGTATGTGGAGTGTAGAGAGAGTTAAAGATGTATATTGTGATGTCGGTGGTCAAGCATTTTATGAAAAGACCTAGAATCAGGAGGTTAAGGGATTAAATCCTAACCAATGCGCATCATTTAGTCCTTTGGAAAGGGAATTAATACATATTTCCCAACTCAACATAGATAGACATGGATGCTGAAACGAAAAAAGGGCATGGGGTAGCATATGACTTTGAAGAGTTAAAAACAAAGGGCAGGGGCTGGTTGTCCTCATCGTTCTGGCACCCGTGCTGATACATATTGTAAAATTGCTATTGTGATGTGCCTACTTACTGGGCATCTCCGTTTTATTCTACATATGAAGGTGAGAAGATACATATGTGTATCCCTTGGCAATTTGATCGAAATACTACATCACATAAGCCATTGAGTAAACAGATTGTTTGGAATTGATATATTATATTGCTGTGAAGTGTTTAAACCCAGAAGGGTTAAGAATAAATCATTTAATTTAACACATTGATTCTGCTCTCATTGTGATTGTTTTTACAAGCTGTTTACAGGGTAATTTCAAACAGATTTCTGTATCAGTGTAGCATAGCTGATTGAACAAAAGTAGTAAGGTACTAAATAGCAGTGAATTTAAACATTTACCATCAAGAGTTTGTTGAAGCTCATTAGGAGCTTTCAGTGACCATCTGATTGCCGTCGTGTAGCTGAACTTTTTGTCACATGACTGGATGATCATGATTGGTCACATGACAAAACAGTTTGGTAGATGGGGGTAGGCAGTTTTGTTCTCTCCTAGTGAGGTATTGGTTAATAACATTCTTAAATCAGCCAATCAATGAAGTGTAGCTCTAGAGATGTGATAAGTTTCTAGAAATATGGCTATGAATGATTTCTATAAGTCTAGTTGTTTGAAAAATAATAATAATAATAATAATATTAATAATCTTTAATGAAAAGCTTGCATTATCATACAGAATTTGAAATGATATATGTTATTTTTTATATCGCCTATTTGTGTAAAACATTACTGAATAAAAACTAAGATGATTCATCATCATCATCATCATTATTTATAGTGTATTTTCCATGTAGCAAAGGAATGAGTAAAGGAATGTTTTAATTGTAATAATATAATAATAACAGTTATTTGTTGTGACATTTTCTCGGTGTAATAATTTTGTAAACTTCTGTTATCTCAGATGTGGATGAACCTTTGCTGAGTGGCTCAGGCTTTGTCAGTAAGGAAGTGACAGATGAAAACCTACTGGAGGCATGGGCTGAGGTCCTCACCAGATGGCAACAAAATCTGGCCGTCAAACCTCGCCAGGTGACAGGACTCGTACGCAAAGCTGTGCCAGAGGCGCTGCGTGGTGAGGTTTGGCAGTTGCTGGTAGGGTGCCACGACACAAAAGATTTGTTGGAAGCCTATCGTGTACTCATAACAAAGGTTTGTTTGATTGGTCTCTGTGTTGATGTCACATGGTTTCTGATATTTTTGCTATACAGTCTAACTTGTTTAAACCGCACACGCTTAAGCCGAGTTTTTGCTTTAAAGGAACAAAATCTCCCGCTTTTTCCTGTTTTTATTTTTGTTAAAGAAACAGGCTTAAACCAACAGGAAAACATATGTGAACATTGAAACGGAAAGAATTATCCATTAAATGCAATAATTTGGGCATCGAAAGATTAATGATTGCAAATATCACAGACTTTTTCTAGGATAGCCCAAATGTGTTTTGAGACAGGCATGAGTGTAACTGTTACCTACCTTAAGGAATAAAAATTAGGCATAGATCAGGACATGAGATACGTTGTACACTTGCTGCTTGTTGACCCCTAGCATATTGAATTTCACTGAAAACCAGTGGTTTTGTTTAAACAGAATTCTTTTTAAACTGAACAAAATTGTGCTTCCCAAAAAACAGTTTAAGCGAGTTTGACTGTATTCTCCAAATAACTCTTATGGTTTGCTTGCCGATATCCAAAAATTCACCCATACAAAAATCAAAAATAGGTTTGAGCTAGTCTGTAAGATTTGAATGATAAAATAAATTAAACAAATATAAAATATTGAACTTAATGTAAAGTAAAGTTACCCATACTCATACTGAGCTTCGGGTAATCAGGAGTCCTGACTTTTTAGACAACGCCAATTGAGGTAGTTTGTCATTGCTTTCCTCACCAACTTAACTTCGCTTGACCTTAATTAGTTAGCTACTCATTTTCGCAACTGGCCGCAGAGTCGATGGGGAATGTTTTTCAAACACATAATATGGTCGAGGCTAGAGCTCAAACCTGCAGTGTTCTTGGTGATAGAACGTCGCTCTAACCAACTGAGCTATCTACACCCCAATGTATACTTAATGAGTGAGTGTTTAATGAAGCAACTCACACAAATGACAGAAGGTTCAGATGAGTTGACATCTTTTTGATGAATTTTTGTTGTTCAACAAATCTGATCATACTACCATGATTTAATAATAGTTTTGAAATTTATGAACCTTTCCAGGAATCCCCATCTGATGGTGTAATACAGAGAGATATCAACAGAACATTCCCAGCTCATGACTTCTTCAAGGATCCAGGAGGTCAGGGGCAAGACTCACTTTATCGAATAAGTAAGGTAAGAAATCAAGAGTTATTGTTCCTAATCCAATGACACTTATTTTGTGCTATTGCCTTCCAGTCCAATGCAATGGAGTCGTATGGACATTTCTGTTCGGGATTTTTCTGAAGCCTTAGAGTCTGTTCTCAGTGGGAGAAACTTGGTGATTAGGAAAAGCTAACAAAATAACAGGTTTTAAAAACTGTCTACGCCTGTCTGTTTTTTTAAAGTACTTGTTACTTTTAATTTTTGTTAAGACTGTTCTACTTGATTAAGAAAGATAGAGTGAGTATGTTAGCTTAAAAGTTTAGGAATGATCCATAGAAAGTCGTGAAATAAGGAAGTTGTTTTACAAACTGCAACAGGCATTATGGCATAGAGAATTGAATTCTCAGGATGTCACTCTCTCATTTTATTTGCACAATTTTATGTTTGTTTAGAAGTAACATCACTGAAGACTTATAAGAGTTTGAATAAAATGCATTATGTCTTTTTGTATTGTTTCAGGCTTATTCTGTGTATGATGAGGAAATTGGATACGTACAGGGGCTTTCATTTTTGGCTGCAGCGCTTCTCTTACATGTAAGTATACTAAGCTATTGTAAATTTTGTGAGGACAGTTATAGTATGTACCTTTAAGGCTCATGTTATTTGTATTTGTTTCTTCACATAATTAGTGCTAGATGAAGTACAATTATAAAGGTGTATGTAATTTGCTTTTAAAATAAACATGCCTAAATGGGCTTGTAAGATTGTGCCTGTTTACTTGTGATTATTTCATTTGTAAAATACTAATCAGCAGCCTTTATATCTCACAGAATAACATAGTATACCATGTGAAATATAAGAAAGTTTACTGTTTTTTAAGATGAAAATCTGATAAAACACTTATAGCTACAATAGATCCAATGTACTCCCAGCATATGTGCAACATTTTATTAAATTTGAACAAATTCCAATCTTAATATTGTGTCTTGTGACGCCTGTAACCATTTTTTTTAATACTTTGCATAATCATTTTGAATGACACTTTGCATAACCATTTTGAATGACACTTTGCACAACCATTTTGAATGACACTATGTGTTTCTAAACGTTTCCCCTGCGTTTCGTTTCCTTAATATTATAAGCATTCAGTACATTTTATATCTTGACAAATAATTAACCTTGTCTCATCTTTCCCAGATGCCAGAAGAGCAAGCGTTCTGTGTGTTGGTCAAAATCATGTATGAGTATCAACTGAGAGAGTTGTTCAAACAAGGCTTTTTGGAGCTGCACTTAAGGTTTTATCAGTTGGAGAGGCTTATGCAGGTAAGACATTTTTTTGGTTCTAGAAAATTCATCAATTTGTAGTCCTTATTTTTTCCATCAAAAAGTAAAACATATCATTTGGTCATTGGATAATGTTGCAGAGTTACCTACCATTCCACATTTCGTTGACATACCACAGACATTACCAATTTTGGATGAAAGACTTTTTTTACGCATACTTAATGACCTGTTAGTTTGAGTAGTTTGTTTACTCAGAGTTCAAATGAAATAAGCTTAAGGATTTGTTAATTCCTGCAATATCCAACTTGTCGATGCCTGATAATGATTACAAAAGAAACTAAATTACAGTGTGTATTATTTGCTCTTTCTCATGTTACAAATTTACTTTCATATTTTCAGGACCAGTTGCCTCACTTATACAACCATTTTGCTGAAATGGGTTTAGAGATCCACATGTTTGCTTCTCAATGGTTCCTCACTCTGTTTACAGCAAAGTTCCCACTTCATGTTGTCTTTGGGATCTTAGACCTGTTCCTTAGTGAAGTAAGTGCAACCTTTGATTATTTAAAAATGTTTTATCAGTTATTGTTAAGTACTTTGATTTAACTTTTAAGATTGAAATGGCCGGAATTCTCTATTTGTCATCAAATTTTATTTTGAAATTGTTTGCCTAAATTTCTTCATCGCTGGTTATATCATCTGGGTTTTATTTTAAGCATCAAGTTATTAAATGATATATTTCCTTAGCATGGAACAGGATTGTTGTTTGCAGTCGCCTTTAACTTTTGGTGAAATGAAAGTTTGCTGCTTGACACTCAGCCAAAGATATTATTTTTAGTTATGCATGTCAATATTACATATACGATGTTACATATTATTGAACTTTGTTTTTGTTTGTTTGTTCACAGGGTCATATCATCATCTTCTCTGTAGCGTTAGCTTTACTAAAGGTGAGCCCACTGTATGTTATGGTTTTAGTCAATCAGGTATTAATGCGATAAAGAGAATTTTTGAAAATTGGGGTGCTAAACTCATTGAACTTACACCTCCGACATGGCAAGCTAGTTTGTAATTTAGAGCAGGAGTAAAGTTTGTCTGGCCTTTTCAAAGCAGGGAAAAGTGCTATAAGTCCTTTTCCGTCTGTGTCAGATCTACAAGTATTTTTAATTGCCAAATTGACTAAGTTAAGGTTGTTTAGTGCCCCGTTAGCACTACCATGGAATTATTTTCTGTATTGTTAGTAGTGAACTAGAGTATGACATTAGAATTACAATACATGGACAATTTATGTAGGCATTCATTTTTTCCCCTTAACAACAAAGATGTTCACACAACAAATCTTGTTTATATAAAGTTTGAATAACCAGCACTATATGAATAGTTCATGAAGTCAACCCTTATTTATATCTTTTAAAAAAGGTTTAAACTTAGAAAAATATAATTGATACACATGACAGAGAAAAACAAATATGATTTTTTGCTTTGAACTGTTACTGTTAGTTATTTTTTAAATTGTAATCCATCTGTATTTTTATCTGTAGTCTTCTCGCAAAGAACTGTTGGCCCATGACTTTGAAGGTGTGCTCAAATACTTCCGTGTCCACTTGCCCAAGAAATACAGAGGTGAAGAGTCAGCCAAAGAATTGATGCGTCTTGCTATAAGTATGAAGGTAATAACTTTTACTCAGCAGTGAACTTTTCAGGATCTGAAGAGATTGTTTGTTTGTTTCTTACAACCAGTCTCAACCATGGTACTAATTTTTGAACCAAACTCATGTGCCACAATAGCATCTTGGCACAAATTTCCAATCAGAAAATTTATCTTTAGTGCAAATTGAACAAGGTTGGGGGTAACATTCAATTCAAGTGTTTAATTACAGTGAGTAGAGCAGTCTCCTAGACAAGATGAGTCTCTTACTTTACTTTACTCTTAACAAAGTTTAACTAGTATTCAATTTAAAGGTGTCCTAAACGGAAACAGAAAGGCTTGAACGGGTTATCGTGAGCTGATAATATTATAGGGTGACTCACTTCCCAACAATGTTTCTCTGAGACGTCCTGCAAGACGTCTC
>JAUUEB010178765.1:0-22874 GCA_032362205.1 Clione limacina
TCGCGTAAACAGACAGACAGACAGACAGACAAGATGAAAATATACCACTACACAATATAATTGTGTGCGTGGAACAACAAACAAACACCCGCTAATTAATCTTAGGGTACTCACCTACTACTTATTCGTCTTAACACTAGCAGTACATGTTAGTCTTTTGATTGTTCTTTTTTTAGCTAACAATAAGATGAAAACATATGATAATTTGTGATCCTGTTAGATATGAAAGAAGAATTTGCGCAGGTACTACAGGAGTTTTCTTTAGATTGGGATTGTACCTATGGTATTTTTTTCCCTTACAAAACAGTTCAGGTTAAAGCGTCTACGTCATCTTATTCTCTTTCTAGATAAAAGTCTCTTATATATCAAATTATACAAAATAAGTTTCACATTTCATATTGTATAAGCACTGATACAAACCATATGTTGGTTGTATCTTTCAACTCGTTCTAGTATGAATAGTTTAACAATTGTAGGTCACGACAGAAGATAGGTTTGTGTTGTTGGCGGGTGGGCTTGGGGGCTACGTAGGCTACTCATTGTTTCTAAAAAGTCAAACGCATTATAAAACGAATATTATTAACAATGAGAATACATTGATTTTAAAATGCATAGATTAAGCAAATTATTACGAATCTAAACGCATTTTCTTCTTTGTTATGATTGCAAATTTGTACACAAGTGTGATTATCAAATACAAATATCATTGATAATAAAAGAGTAAGACACGCATTTTCTTAATCACGCATTTTAGACACACTGCAGGATAGCATTCCAATTGATCATAGTCGAATACCAGTCAGTTGCTAAGGCCAACCAAAGAACACACCGGTATTAAACTTGACGCAAACAACATGACGCAGGAATGACCAAAAGCCTTGTATTAGCATTGCAAGAATCAAGTCAAAGTTTGACTTATAGCATAACACATTTTTATAAGGGGTTTAAAAACGAATTTTTATACTTTTATAATTTAGTATGGAGGTTAACCCAGGAAAGAACATGAGATAAGGACGTCAAATCATAAATACAACTTTAACGAAACTCAACTAGGTCACCAATCAGTCCTAAGGAAGTCAGGACATGCCTTCCGTATTTCGGTATTATTTCATATTTGTCCACATTGTTTACATGGAATTTCTGGTTTCATCATGATTTTAAACGACGTCAAATTTGTAATATGCGCAAAGTACACACTGAGGAAATAATCAAAGAAGAAGAATTTTGTATCTCTTTAGACTCTTGTTCAAATATCTAGAAACAAAAACATATAAAGACTTGCAAGAAGTTATTTCTTATGTAGGTCAAAGTTATTAAACGTGTGTTTTAATACGAATATATTGAACTCTAGTTTTCTCTTTTCGTAACTCCCGGCTCCATTATGTCTGTAAAAGCCAGATTTATAACTACTCGAGTACTCGAGTACGGAGTAGTACTCTCGAGTAGTAAACCCGCTACTCTACTAACGAGTAGTGACCTGCTCCGCTACTCACTACTTACTCGAGCTGACACACTACTCTACTCGAAAAATAGGCTCTCGTTATGACTAGTGGAATCGATACTCTACTCCAACAAAATCTCTTCTCTACTAAAAATACTTGAGCAAGCAAGCATCCATGTATTAATACAAATACATTTTTAATTGTCGCAAAACTACTTTGATTTTATTATTCATGTGACGAGATTGTTCATTCATGTACTATTTGCTAAACAGTTATCAAATAGTTAAAATATGATTTATTGAATTGTCTCTCTCTTTAATTTCAAATGGGTTATATATAGGGTATATTTCTATTTTCGGCAAACTTGCAAAATAAATGATTTTGCATTTCTATTTACCAACCCAAATTATTTTGGCCATGTCACTCTTACAAGAGTCTAATTTCTTTTTGGACCAAAGATGATGTTACAAAGTTACAATTATACAAAGGTTTCAAAATGTAGACAGGGAATTTGCTTAATAAAAATGTTAATTTCTTGAACTTCTTTATTTGTATTAAATATAAGGGTACTCAGGTAATCGACTAGTCGACTACTCGAGTACTCAAGTATTTGAGTAGAGTTTTTTTTACTACTCGGGATACTTTTGAGTAGATAGCGGCACTACGCTGTAGAGAAAAACACAGACTTCTCTACTCTACTTAAGTAGCGATTAAGTCTCTGAACATCACTAGCAAAAGGACAGATTCAGATCAATGGCTATTACAAAATTCCACATATAATTTAACATCGTATTTCAATGCTGCATTCATATATACCTACTGACCAGAAAAAAGTATACCCAAAGAAAGACACCTCGTTTCGTTCCAAATTGCACTAAACGCATCATAAAAAACATGAGTTTTCAAAAAAAGACACCGCCTGGAACTTGTTTTATAGGGACCAGAGTATTTATTGTATCGTCATAACATTCTTGGGTTATAATTGCCTTATATATGATAATATGTCTGTAAAGTATTGTTTTCTTTTCATTGCAAAAATATTTTTTATACTTTTTTCTGGTCACCTGGTATTAAGGCGATGTGAAATGTAATGCAAAGTCTCATAGCACATCAATCAAATATCCGCTTATATTGCAGGAAGATGATTTAAACAACACGACAAAATGACAGAAAAAAGAAGTGAGTTTGGGGTAGGAAGATCACCGAAAGAATCTGTCAACACTAAAGATGCGGAAAAGGAGTACAACGGACGAGTAGGTGAGATGAGATTGATTGATTAAAAACCTCTCATAGGTATACTGGTGTGATCATTACTCAGTAGTAATAGATGGCAAAGTTGTGTGGCTCTTCTGATTGAGATGTCTGATTAACCATTTTTTGTCTTTGGCCTAGAGTGAAAAAAAGCGCGAGAGAGAGAGAGAGAGAGAGAGAGATAAATCTTCCACTAGGATCATTCAGTAGACACGTGTGAGATAGATGTGCCAATAATTGTCTGAGTAGGCACATGGAGGGCTTATCTTTGGAGTTTTTATAATTAACTCGTCCAAATTATCAAATGTTCAAATTCAGATTTTTTTTCCATGTAAGTGCATGTATTAATATTTGATATAATTTTGTGATAACATAAACAAAAATGCAAACTGTTGGGGATATATACCATCAATTGTTAGTGCGGCTGTTAAACATAATATTCATAATTCAAGTCAATTGGAAAATATGTTGAACAAGAGATATGAAACATGAAAATAAATAGATGAGACAAACAACAAGATACAAGATACTTTATTCATCAAACTTCATGGGAATGTAAAATTATGATTCCTTATTACTGATAAAAAAAATGGAAAATGTTTAAAGAAGTAGTATAATATTATATAGCATAATATCATTAATGATTATAAATTACACGTCATAAAAATACCTAGCATAATATCACAGAGCAAAATGAAGTAAACGATTTGAAACTAGAAGTGGTTAGATGATAAGTCATAAGATAGGAAAAATCACAAGAGCAGTGCGTCTTCAAACTCTGATTTACGGTATGTGTGCCATCTGATGTAAACGCCACCAAGTCTCTACAGCAACAATGTAGTATCCAATCTGACAGCTAAATCTGAATTATATAAAACGGATAGCTTCATAGCCTTGCCGGAACTGCGATCCTCTACAATTTAATTAACTTTCTGTCGGTTAGATACCAGATTCGACGTTAACTTCAGATAAATAGATATACAGACTAAACAATACCTAAAAACATAGATAAAGATAATTAGAAAATATTGAAAAAAAGAAACAGAGAATTAAGAAAGAAATAGGAAACATTCAAATGATATTTAAAAGCAATTTTGAGATGCGACGTAGTACTTCTATGACTCAAGTTAAAGTTTACGTGAGATTGGCTCGGGTATATTAACGCATCACACTCGAAAAATCATAAAAACATCAACAAGTACAAATAACTTAAAATGCCTCGTGTTTTTTATGATTACTCTAGACTATATTATAATCATTCTAAAGAACAAAATAAGAGAAAAACAAAGATAGTGAAACATGATTAATCACTGTTTGTTGAGAAAGACTTAATTCTTTGAAAAGCCCTCTTTAGAAAAGTTAGATTTAGCATCAAAAATTCAACCACAATAAGATTGAAACTCTTGGTTTTGTTTTTCTTTTTAAAAACTTAGCTTTGATTGCAAAAAAGAAAAGTGACTAAGTTGGGTGCATGTAACAGACACAAAATGTTATATAAGAATATCAGAAGTGTGCCTTATGTTAACCGCGCTTTGGTACAACTTGTAACATACAGTGTATGGAAAGAAAAGAATGAATGGCATATATACAAACACAACTTGAGTTAATACGAATGAAGACATCTATTTGGCTTTTCTCTTCAACAACGTAATGTAAACATAAATCGTTTATTTTTAAGATAAGAATTCATGCAGTTTTACTGAAAAACACTGACACCGGATTATCCATTAAAATACAACATTTATTACGTAAGGCCTGATCGGGTCTGAAGATGGGTTGAGGACCCGATTAGGCCTTACGTAATAAATGCTGTAATTTAATGGAGAATCGGGTGTCAGTTTTTTCTTTGGAGTTCCTAAGAATAAGTAATTTTATTAACCCCATCAACCTTCAGAATCGTTAGAATCTTCAGTACCTGAAATACTGGAAGAAGAAGAAGAAAAAGAGGAACATGTCATAAGTACTTGGTAACACTTTCATGACTCAAACTGTTGAATTAGTTTGACTCATTAATGTAAATTTCATTTTGCAACTTGGAAGCGTCTTTTCAAAAAAAGTACAGCAAGCTAGTGAGGTATATAATTTTGTTAATTCTTTTAAGCAAATTCCAAAACACAAATGTGAAAATGTGACATATATTTTTGAGTGCATACATAGCAAAATAAATCATGTGACCCGACATAATTTCAAATTGGATTTATACATACGCATATTGTTCCTCCGAACCCCGATAGCCTCAATGAGTTCACTTCCGCGACCGCCAAATTCTCATGACACCTGTTAAATGAAAGGAAAGCAGATAGGATGGTGCCTAGTTCAATAGCAAGCAGGGTTTCTTTTGTAGATCGGTTGTTGGAAAATACGTTTGTGGGTGAATTTGTATGCAGAAAAAAGCTCCGCAAGACTCAAACTGTACAGCTAAATTGCATATTTTCGAAACCTATTATCATGTGTAATCAACATGGCATTGCATTCACCAAGGCTCCTTGCAAAGAAAACTAGTAAAGATATTAAGTATTGTTAGTGAAGGAATGTGATTAACTAATAATTAGATTTGATGGATAGTTTGTATTTACACAATGGTAACAAAACCATAGCTTTCAGAATATGCATATGTCTCTAAAGGTCGAATGTCCAATTGCATGGTTAAGATCGACTGGTGAATGTGCGAATTTAGGTGTAGCTGATTTGAATGAGAAAGAGTATTCACTGAAATATATTTATGATAAATATCCAATTTATTTTTATTATAAAATACGTAATCGTTTGAATGAGGTAAGACTGTGTCTATTGTTCAGCTGCCAGCGTGATGTGACATTTGCTGGTTATAATGGCAAACATAGAGTTGCATAATTAGCGGTTGTATCATGTAGAAGCGCTATTAGAAAAGCAAGAACAAATATTTAGGGTTAAGAGAATTGATCATGTTAGAATGGTAAAAAATAACAACATCATGAGCAAAACTAGAATAAGAGCAATCGTTTTTATAATGATAATAAATGCTATGTATTCAGTCGAATATATCTACTTCGGAAAAATACTTTGAATTATTGATCGGAATCTCACACATGATATTAGGTAAGAGAAGCGTATAACATCACCAAAAAAAAAGTTTAAATGCAAATTCTGAAAATCCCATTGACCAGATCAGAAAAGATCGATATTAGGTGTCAGATAGCTAACTATATTTGCCATTTCAATTTTTAAAATCACAATGGGTTCAGAAATGAGTATTCAAAGTTTGTGCTTTTTGGTGCTATTGCGCTTAGCTAACTTTAGATCATATCATATCATAACATATCATATCATATTTTATCATATTTTATCGTACCATATCATATCATATCATATCATATCATATCATATCATATCATAATATATCATATGATATATAACGTTATCTCTCTCATTGGATAATGCTAGATTCACAAGGTTAACGTAAGTTATTAGAACTTTTGTATAACATATCAAAAACGAGTTAATGATGTTATATAGAGTGCAAGGGACCGAGATAATTGGCGCCAATACATTATTATTGGCGTCCCTGGAGACTGATGTCAACAATCCCAGCTGATTGGGCAGAAAACAGTAATTACAAAAGTGGAAAAATGTCATCGGTCTTGTGTACAAACATTACGCTATTTGCTTTATCATAAGAAGTCTCATAACATATCTTGTTTGTCAGATATATATATATATATATGACAAAGGCCTCTTCATTCATATCACGACAAAAAACGAAACAACTCAGCACGTTTCAACTAGAGCTTCATATATTATCAATCCGATAAAGCTTGTTGTTGGCACTTGGCACAATAGTTTTAATCTGTGCACTTATCCCTAAGCTGTAAAATTAAGAGATTAATCTTTCCGCCTGGTATCAAAATATACATAGTGAGTGATGGAAAACAGACACTTGAAGCTCAGTTTTAACATGGAGAAATGATTTGGTTATAACAGAAAGAATCAGAAGGAAAAGAAATTATGTGCACCATTTTGAAAACAGGATTTTGATGAAGACTGATCAAATACTAGCAATCATTATAAGTAGCAACAAATTAGAACTATAAAGCGTGTTCGTTGAAATAAGTAAATTGTATATTGCCAGTTGTAGATGTAATGTTATTATAACGTCCAAGGACGAACAAGTCTGAAATCTCATGGTTATTGTCCTTTAGTCAGTCAACAGTTAGTCGAATTATGGGCAGCAGATACTGACAGACTCTCTTTCGTACTGCTCAACACGGAAGGTGTCAGGGATAAGTTTCTTGTAAGGTCCTCGAGTCTGTTTATTCAACGAATTATATCGGCAACTAATGTCGCCATGACCAGAAGCCACCAGATTGCATGACAAAAGCCATTTCATCAGATGTAAATTCTGGACGAGTTTGGTCTTAGTATGATACCAAGATAGGTTGATGGTTCCTCATCTGTCTTCTTCGGTACATGTCATTGATTTTTAACCGAATAATCAAAACGCTACTAGACCAGTTTAACCAGCGCTATCTATTACAAGCTATCAAGAGGCTACACGGCGTTTTATATTTGAAATCCTAAACATATATAAATGCCAAGCATAGAAACCCTTTTAAAGTCACAGCTTCAATTGATTTGTCAATTCGTCAGTATATAAAACGTGTTTTTCTTTGAAAAAATGTTGTTTGGCATGTGAGGACGTCCAAAACTACTTTATGGGGACAACCTTAAGACTGTATTTGTAAATGTTACATTAGATCTAAATTGTGAATTGAACACATACTTCTATTGAATTATTATATCCGTTGTATTATTCGGAACATAGCATTTGACATGTGAATCTACACTTGATGTCATCTTATGTTCCCGTCTTTTGAACTAGCAAAACGCAAGAAAAGCTTATTTGTCCCATCCCTCTCAGTTCAAATCGAAATATACTTGTTGAAGAAACTCAAACAAACTTTGTATTGGAAATAAACGGGCATATCAAATAAAACATTGAGTGGCAAAGGCTGGAATTGTGATGGGGTGTGTTTTTTGTATGGGTGAACTGTATAAACATTTGGATTATATTGATTAAGGAATAAAAATACCTGACTGTGTCATCCAAGAATCATAATAAACTGGTAGAAAACATGATTTCTTCTTTAAAGGACATTTTGAGTTATAATAATGATTCATAATATATTCCCCCGAAGTTGTTTTTTTACACTTTTTCTACAATGATTTGTTAAGTCATTGCGTGTCGCCACAGGGCAGCGCCAAGTGGGAAACATGGTGACAATACTTTTCCAAGGTATGACTGAAAAAGACTTGTGGCAACGCGTGGGCTCGAACCCACTATCTCTCTGGTGAGAGTCGAGTACTCTCTTCATCTAGACCCCAATGTTCAATGACCGATTTTAATGGCTGCTGGCAGCTCGCAAAATATTGTAGGCTTATCACATATGCAATTGTACCTTTTTGAACTTTGTAGTCATCTTAAATAGGGTTATAACTTGGTGTTAGTCATATACTTGATCTACGGATAGATCGGGATAGCCTCAAACAATCACTGACCTTCTTCTATTCTGACTAGTTTGGGTACTGATGCACCCTTTTCAAGGACCGGTGAAGAAGGTATTTGTTATGGATTGTGCCCTTCCGGTGTCCGATATTCGTTGCGCGTACGTCCGTTTGACACTTGTTTCCGTCTTATTGCTTGTTCTTATGAAATAGTATAGTTGTCAAATAATCACAATGAAGGTGAAAGGTATCGCACAAGCACACCTTAATATCCGTCGTTCAATATCGGCTTCGACAGTGTGGTGGTACGCTACTCCTGCCTACCGTTCATTCATGGCTTCTATTCTCTATAAATCCTCACTGCCTCAGCTATCTGTTTCTTCATCGCATAATCTCAAAACGCCTCCGTTACTTTCATTATAAACTCATATATTCTTCCATCGTGCTTCTCTACCGTGTGGCTCCACAACACTAACGTCTCCTTTTTATTCCTCGATCCTCTCATGTGTTCTTTTCCTCTTGTATATGCTCCTCTAGCTGTTTCCACAAGGTAAACATACTCAAATTCTTCAAACATTATTTCGTACGTAACACCTATTTATCTACACCTTCCTTTTTCTCCTGTTCAGCAAACCATACATTTCTCCACATCTTCACTTCTCTGCTTCCTGTGGATCTGACCTGTTTCATCGTTCTACCTGTCATATCCACAATTTTTCAATCTACTTTGTTTTATTCTCTCTGTAAGCCTCTTCCTCAACCGCAAGCCTGGTGTAGATGGTATACATATCACTGAGTCCTTTCTTTGTGTACCATTTTTTCTTCTTCTTCTTCTTCTGTTCGCTCCTTTTTAGCCTGTTCCAACTCTTCGGTCTGTGTCTTGGTTGCATTCCTGCTGCATCATTATCCTGTCAAATGTTTTCAGTGCCGAATTAACTATATCAGACCTAAAGTTTATACCATAACCTGAGTCTTGTATTCCCTTCATCATTCTATGTATATGGATTGTTATCTCTTCCCATGTCAACTCTGAAGCAATACTCTCAATATCTTCTTGGTAAGTATAACTATTTTCACTGCCCATTGTAGGGCCGACCTGGCTAGTACTACCGGTTTAAAAGATACCTTCTTGGAGTTGAACTCATACAGTATTCTAAATTGTTTTACTGGCTCTTTGATTGCAATTTGGTCGGGTTCCAACCCGTTTATCCTCTCGCTTTGTTTTTTTTGCTCCTCTTCTTCCAACCATACCTTCAAAAAGATTATTCTAAATTGTCTTGTTTCATGTCAAAACACCACTTCCAAACATATGGACCACGTTCCTCTTATTAATCATTGATATCGTTGAAATAAAGATCATGTTTACATTGTTTGTAATAGTAGGTTAGACTGAAATATCATTAGTTGGAAAGGAAGTGGCATGTTTCGTTCAAATAAAACTTAGTGTTACTAAATTTAAGCTTAGCCTCCATGCACCGTGGATAATTCTGCATCAATCTTTGTATAGTTAACGGCAGTATGAGTAAGACAATATCGTTCACACGTTATTGTAGTCATCGTCATCACAGGGCAAAGGAGCAAGAGACAGCACGATTCATGTAATCTGGGTGTTAAAATACCAGAGAGTAAAGTCATTGTATATGGTCTTCGCTCTCCATTTCACACCTTGGGCCATTCCAAACTGTAGTGCCCCTACAAGCGAGTCAGAAAAGCATCATTACTTATGTTCATTAGTTATAACAAAACCGAATGGTACGCTCGAAAACCTTCTAAATAAACAAACAAATGAGTGGATTTAAATAGTGTTCATGGTACTTCAATTGAATAAAGACACTCCACCAAGTATGATTTACATTTCAAATCTTGTTTTGCATTGTTCATGGTAGTCTACATGCCTTTAAAACAACAACATTTGCATTAGATGTTAATATCAGTTAATTTGTATGTCTCCATACACACATATAGTATGTGTTCACAGCAGGGAAATTTCTTGGTTTGTTCAAAATATCCTTTTTCGTATACGCCGAATCTCACATTCTCTTTTTTTATCTAAAAATAAATCTTGAAATAAATATACAAATACATGGAATAGTACTTACTTGAAAAATTCATTGCCAGTCTTGGACTGTACACACATATACCGCCATAAGGACACAACTTGTGTGTGTTATGAAGTTTTGACAATAAATAGATTATAAGATGAAATGTAGATTATAAAAATATAAAAAGATGGCAACAAACAATTAAAGATTATACACATCAGCGTATAAATAACTTTTTCTACACTACGTTATTCGTCTCCAGGTTTATTGCAGTTTCCACTTTAACTTTATTCTTGTTTAAAAAAATTAGTTGTATCATTTAACAGTTAGAAACTTAACAAAATGTTCTGACTTTCGTATAATTTGGGTTTGAATACACATCATAATCGCTGTTCTTACACTCGTGCAAAAATAATATGTTGCAAAATGTGTATGGACCTCTCACAGTTGAAACTGATTTAATTAAATATATTCATATTCCAATTGGAAGAAGTCCATACATATTTTACAAAATGTTATTTTGGCACGAATGTACGCACAGCGATTAAGATGCATGAGGAAAAAATATTTAATAAATCAAGATTTGTCGATAGGAACAAGGTATGATACAGAGAAATTGAAAAAAACAGAGGATTTAGACAGATAGATAGATAGAAAGAGATAGGTAATGAGTTATTAAATTTAACTTATTAGAAACCTACTGTTTTAAGGACCCATGTTTGTGCCTATGAAGGCTTAGAGCATCAGTTCATTGCCCGAATGTCACATGTGAACCGATAGAGTCCTAGTTTATCAGCGACAAAAAGTATTAACCAACGCTGTGAATGGCATCTTACACTTACTGCTTATTAATTACGCAAGTATGAACTTAAAGTATCAAACTGACATGAACTTGTTTTAAATCAGTCTTTGACAAAGACGATGTATGTCATAATGTGAGGCAATTCTAATAGCATTTAAGGGATATAAACACCGTTAACACTGAGTCGATTTATGTTTGTGAGCTACAAACCTTTACATATCGTAATACTAACTTTCTTTGGTTAAGACTACAAAGACGCAATGCATTTTTTAATGAATGAAATACAACGTCCATCCACACTGTGCTTTCAGATTATTCTGTTTACTTTGTTTACTAAGTAATTTGTATCTAGGGAAGCGATTTTTCTTTTCACTTTAATGAAAGTCTATCATGTTATTGGTCAGTAAAATATTTCAAACTGTTAATATATATGTAAGTAAATCATTACGGATAAATATGTGTATAAAAGCTTCTTCTACGGTGATTTGATGTATGGTGAACCTCATTGTAGTACAACTATCGTCACCCTACCTACCGGGCCCAAATATTCATATAATACCAAGTTTACGTCTATACACTACACATGGCGATATCATCATTCGTTTTGCTAAACTTATCAAATCACGATTCCAATTCATAACAGTCAAAGAAGTTAATTAGAAAAAATACAACATCAAGAGTGTATGGGTTGCATTTTAGCATATGCAAAAGTAACAATAAATTATAAACAATGCACCTACAACATATATTACAAATTCGAAAAGGAACTGCGTCATAAAATACACTCCAATTCTTACAAAGAATAGTGTTGCTTTATTTGTCTTTTGATCTTGACTTTGAAAAAAAGAATGATCACTAAGCCTCAAAATTAAATGAACATGATGTTTTAAAAATTAGTTCTCCGGTATAATTTACACAAAAGAAATTGCAGCATTAAAAGAAACTCCACTTCTAGTTCAACTATGCAGAATTCTATATAAGAAATATTATGTTCATGAAACAACTTTAAATGATAGTTCCTCTTCAACAAACTGTGAATTTAAATATAAAACAGTTGTTTAATAAATGTGATGAAAACTTTTTACATCAAATTGTGAGTGTGGCCATTATAATTAGAATCTCACTATACGACACTGATTGAACCCTCATAAATGTGGTTTAGAATGACATTGACGCTGCGTTTACCCTTGCCATGAGAAGTGAGAATATTATGATCGATTCCTTCGAACAATCTGACATTCCCTGTTAGCACATATCTCTTCTCGTCATTTTAATGCAATAATAATGATGCAAGCAGAAATTCATCACACCAAAGGTTGATATGTTCCTGCTTAGTCTTACCTGCTGAATGGCATTATACAACAAGCGATAACTGATATGAACGTGTTGATAAAATTTCTTTAATATAGGTCGATGATCAATTTGCTTGTATTCATATTGCTTGAAGGGATCATGACTTATGAACGGCAAGATCAATATGGTTTTTCTGTCTGCTAGTGATTATTATTATGTTTTAAGTTAACACTCTGACAGACGAATGTCAAATGGCAATGTCAGGTTCCTTTCAGCCGTAGTAGATTAAGGGAAAGTAGAGACTATAGAAATAGTGTTCACAGCGAAACAAATATGAAAAGAAAATGTTTCAAAATCGACTCGTGCGTACACTTGATTATATATAATCAATAGATTTGTCTACTCACGGACACATAGCGTATTGCTATGAATTCTAGACGATGCATGTCAAGTAAGAATAAAAATTAAAAATAAACAACTATTATTAACAAATGTTCTTTGCGTCTAACATTAACAATAAAACAACAAATATCCAGTGGTATTGTTTTCAGTAATATAAAACTCGTCATCAGAGAAGGACAACATTAAGACAGGAGTACAGTAATATATTCATATTAAAATAAAAAATACGTTTCTTTATTTGTTTGTTGCTGAAATGTGTGTATGCAATGGGATTACAGCCACAGTTTTCACTCAATCAGCCTTACATTTTAGCAATGTGTTTTAGATATATCTAAATGTGCAGTTAAGCTCTTGGTGTAATTCGGTCGACTGTAAGAAATGTTATTAGCTTTTTGATTATATTAGCTACATTATATTTGAGTCACCAGAAAAGGCTGGGACCAAGTATTTTTGGAAATTCGGCTTTGTTTCGAGAAAAACAATCTTCCTTACCTAGCCAGACATAAAGACATTAATAAAGAGTTTGTATTGTCGTTTTTAAAGCCAGGTGATGTGTTTGTTGTAAGTCACATAAGAAGGAGAGATCCACACTCACCGATAGAGAAGGGCGATGAAACTATCACAACGTATGTCAGTCAAAACAGGACAAAACGTAAAAATCGGTCCAAAGCTATTTGCATCGAGCTCAATGTTAAAATAAATACCACGTTATGCAAACTTACCAGCTGATTTAAAGTCCAAGTCATGTTCATGTAGCCATTAAAGACTTACCGGTGAGTATACTGATGAACGGGATACCAAATCCAATGTACATTTTGTTTAGAAAGCTTTACTGAGAAAACAATGGATTTTTGAGTAGTTCAGTAGTGAAGCTCAATTTGTACTTTCTAGCTATATGAATTCAAGTATTGCGTGTGTAACATATACGATTAAGTGATGCAAATAAATAACGTGTTGTCGCAGACGGCGTATCGAACACATCTTCTAAAAGTAAGCTACTTTAATTCTACATATGGTATTAAAAAACCGTTTCGGATTAAATGAAATCGAATATTACCTCGATACACAGTTAAAAATGATTGATTTGCGTTTAATTGTTTCCGATTCATTGGAGGCCATCAAAATTGGTATTTTACCTCATCAATGCTCATACGCTATGGTACATATTCTATTTTTACAGAAATAGACTGATCATTTTGTACCTGTCTAAATCGCTGCAGACATATGTCCAACATATATTGTCAAAATGGGTATTATTGGTCGTTACGTTCATGATGTGTTCAAAAATGTACTATAAATATGGATGCCAGAAATCGTTTTTTTCACATGTTAAAAATGTATTGTCAATATGGATGCAATAAATCGTTATTTTCATGATATATTCCAAAATGTATTTTCAATACTGGTGTCATTAATCATTACGTTCATGATATACTCGAAAATGTGTTGTCTATAGGTTTGCTATTAATCGTTAAAAGTTATTGATATGTTCCAAAAGGTATTGGAAATATTTTGTCCAATCATAAACTCTTTGATCTCGAACGTCGCACGATGATCCCTACCGTGGAATAGATTTGTTGATTCCCTTGTAAGGAGCCTACCATCTGTTCGCTGCGCTTGTCTCTAGTGACGTCACGATTCCTATAATTCATTAGTAGTAGTAATTCATTAAAACTTGCTAATCATCAACACCAAACAGAAGAATCATTAAGTCTCATAACTTGAAGCCTTTAGGAAATCATATCAACCAGTGCTTATTGCTCATTGCCAGTAAGAATCAGTGGAATAATGTATATTATATTAAGGTCAATTTCGATTAAAAAAGGAAAGCTGCTGCAAACCGAGGGTATAAATGTCGTAACAAATGTACACAAAAATCATTTATATAAGCTGCATGACGTCTGGACTCTGAAGGAACAAATGCTGTTATACTCATTGATCACAGAAATGCCAGTCTACCAAAGAAGAAGAAGATGATCTCAATTAAGCGGATTCATTTTCAGTTTATGAATGAAATACCCTTTTTGAGAGAGAACGGACTTTAAATATGCCGACAATAATTAATATGTTCCTTAATTTTTTATAATAAATAAAGTCGCTAAGACTATTGTTTAGTCCACTTCACACTGAAGAAACACAAATAAACCACACTCATATGTTGAGTAAGAACTTTCGCCTTAATTTCCTTTTGACTTATTTTGAGGGTTTAATACACTGAAAGGAAGAACATGTGGTTAAAGCAACGGTTGCTGAGGCTAGAGATTTGAACATCCGATAAGAAAGTGTGTTTAGTCTATTTGCTTTCATTATGTTAACATTGTTCATGTCAAGCCGACTTGCATTAAAAACTCTAACTTACGTACACCATGATACACACATTAGCATTATGACCACTCAAAAAATGAATTTAGACACAGAGTAAAGCAGTTGGATTTTGCATGAGAACGTACTAAAAATACAATTGGAAGAAACAATGCAATTTATGAAATCTGTTTAAAAGAGTCAGTAAAACTTAGCGGTTATTATTTGAAATGTGCAGACCAAATTTAAAATTAAAACTTATCCATTCTCCTTGTCACAATTTTATGATGTCAAATCACTTGTGATGACCATAAACGGTCAAGTTTCATAAACATTGCTAAGAACAGAGAAAAGGTGAGATAAAACGTTATATTTATTAACTTACTTTTTAGTACTTCACGTGTACGAAACAATTACGTTCGCGCTAATTCTTAGTCCTCATAATTGTTACAATAGTACAAAAAACTTATGTTTATATTTGTATTAACAAAACACTTAAGGGATCAAAAATTGGCTTAGTTTTCTTTTATCAATATTCAAAAAGTATTATGTTGGCAATAGTGTTGTATTTAGTTTATTTACTTATTGACACTTGTTATATACATACGTCTACCATTATCAAAAACCCAAATTTCACGTACTTGTAGACACTGTATAACTATGTAAAATAAACGTTAAGTAAGAATGTTCACTATGGAAACGAGTTCTTTTGACTTAGTTCATTCATTGGGTGACAATCTGGGTCATACTTTTTTATATTATTGCATACTACAGAGAATCATAATAGCCTAGGCTCCTCAAACTTGGATGTACGATTCGTGTGCCTTCTGATTTATACGCCATCAAGTTACAAGACCTGTACTGATGAAGTGTCAGTCTGTAAATCGTTGCTTTTAGTGATAAGGAAGGCTGTTATTGACCTGAAGCATGTGGTATGTAAACCTTTATTGTCAGTTGCAGAACGTGTTGAGGTAGCTATTAAATAATATTAAATTAATATAAAATAGACTAATAAGCCCACTTTCTTCAAAAATACAGCGAATGGATAAGGGAAGTCTAGATAAACAAAACTACTGTTCGGTGACTAGAGTTTAAACAAGAATTAAATTGACAAGAGAAAAAAGGAGTCACCGCAGAATAAAAGATATTTTAATATTTAAGACATTTTTCGTAACGCCAGACAGATTGCGATGAAAAGTGTTGCATAACTTGCTCATTCTACCTAGACACAATATATTGAAAAGGGGCAAACCGTTCCTAAACATACATATTTCTAAATGCAAGGAAAAATAAATTATCATTTAAAATAAGCATAAGTAGGATCTGGCCGAGATGTTAACATCCTACCGACCACTCTCATAGTGATAAGATCCTTGATGTTTCGTCAAGATTTAATTGAGAAACTTTGCGCAAACATTGCTGGTGTCACACACACAATGTAAGCATGAACAAAGTGATATTTAAAGCCTATTTCTGAAACAAGAATTTCCGACGGATTGGTCTCTTTAAGTTGCAGTTCTATTATAACACTGATCAGTGTAGCATCATGCCCAAATTAAGATCTATTGTGGTAACGATCTCAATTTGTCTACTTCCGGTACGAGATTTTTTAGTAATGTCTGTTATTTTGGCTATTTTATACCTTTTTAAAGTGACATTGAAACCGGAAGTAAAAAACAACTTTCAGATTGTGACAACTATTCAGAAATGATAGTATTAAAGATCGGTTTACTGGATACTTTATACAATTTTGTCATAGCTTGGTTGTGTTTGGCTAGAGGGGGGGGGGGCTAAGGTATCGAGATACCCTGTCCATTAAGAAGTGAAATAGACAAACAATGAATAAACATAATACATTACGTATGCCTTGTCTTGTCGATGATAATTCTAGGTTATACGTTAATCAAGCTAAAGAACGATATAAGAGACGAACAAAGAATGTGAAACATGATGAATTACTTTCTGTTAAGAGAGACTTTGATCATCAAGCCTTTTCTCTCCTCTTTATTGCTCTCAATTACGTTCAAGTGATTTTCCAAAGGTTTATACATGGGAAGGTCGATGTACAAATAATAATATCTGCTTCATGCTCACTACAGGGCTGTTTCTGTCGTGGTCATTGACCCCAGAACCTGGCAACATCATCTAAAAGACATATTTTTATTGAAGGCAGACGCAGTCTTTCTTAAATCAAATTTCAATTTGTTGTGATCGAAACGTGTGTATTCGTGACCTTTATTCATTATACATATACAATATTAATGCTGTTCACTTTGAATAGATGGGAAGAACTAAGATTAAGATAAGAGACTCGAGCTTCAAAAATAACTGAATTTATGATTACAAGGGCTTTTATAGACGCTCTTTTTGAATAAAACATAGTACATTTATTTGTTTATTAAATCTTGTTTTATTTTCTGATTTTAATTATTTATCTGCCATTAGCTAGGTATTCATGAATCAAAATTAAATCATTTGACAACCCCTCAAAAAATACGCACAACAATGAGTTTGTCGTCGATTATGTCACACACACTTGTTGACAAATTATTAAATTCATAAAATCAACTCTTAAAAGACAACGTACATTAATCTCATAGATTTTCTTTTTTTAAAGAAAAAAAAGTCAAAAACTATTTTTTCATTTTGAATATTTTTCAAAGAGTTCTAGAAGACCTATAAATACTGTCTTAAAGTCTGAGACAAAACGCTATGCTTTCTATGTTCAATGTAGCATACGCATTAGTAAGTGTACGCACAACTTTGAACTTGTTATGTTTAATGTAGCATACGCATTAGTACGTGTACGCACAACTTTGAACTTGTTATGTTTAATGAGTGCAATACAGGTGTATATCCACCGACATATGTCACTGGCAAAAAGGCTTGTTCATCGTATTTGTTTGTTTATTGTCAATGCATAATAATAAGTCTCAAATAAAACCGATAACGAATAAGTCATGTGACTATGCTTTTCACTGTTTCTGTCTGCCTTTCTTCATTCAACTGTCAGTCTTTAATCTTTGCTTATGTCAAAAATATATTTTTAATTTCCAAGCCTTTTCTTAAAGTGTTCATTAAGTGCTATGCAGCATATTTCCACACGTATTTTACATAAACGCCTGGATCATCGTAATCATGATGTGTTAACTTGATATCAATAATGCGCTATACAGTCTAAACTAAAATCGATTAAGATATTTAGTTTCACATGTCTTTTCACTTATTTTTTGTCTCATTTCTTTAATTTTTGGTTTTGTCAATATTATCGCGATAATGTCCACGTTTTCCAATCCCTCACTAATACACTAAAACTCCGATATCGATCTTTCTATTTGGGAAATACCACCACGCGGCGAATCTTCAGAAATATTGTAATACATAATATGTATGATAAGGAACTTATCAAATTCGAAATAGTTTCATAGTTACACTTTCAGAGTCACCGAAAAAATGACATTCCGTAAGTTTTAAAAATACAGGTAGAAAGAAACTCTCATTGGTATAAAGGATGATTTATCAGTGATCACTGATGTTTAGTTTAACTGTTTCATTGAAAATTAATTTCATTGTGATGTAACAAATAAAAGCCCAGTGTTTTTATTCGAAACGCTTTTAAGACACATTTAATACATCAAATTGAGTTGTTTCATGTTCGAGGGCTTTTTGTTTTTAAAACAACTCAATTTGAGGTATTTGATGTGTCCTATAGCGTCGAGAATAAAAAGAGGGCTTTCTGTTTTCTAAACCAATAGGTACTTAGACAATTCTGTTGCAAACAAACAAGTCTTCAGTCTTCAAGATTACCGATTTTCATGCCGAGTTTACGACGAACCTCGTTTAATGTGAATCCGCGCTGCGACCATATTTCCACTTTGTTGTTGAGATGCATTGCAGACGGATTTTTTTGCATATTTCAACAAATTGGTGTGTTTTATTTTAACCAAAATAAACGTGTATTTATAAAATATATTCTTTCAAGCCTTTTAACTTGTTTTTTGCAAGAAATAGTCTGGTTATCCTTTGTACACATAATCTATATTTAGGACGTCGTCGACATTCAAGAGGTTACCAATACTACTATAATACTGTGTATTTTCTGTAAATGACCTATTTTTGGATTATAGGAAGTTTATAACAAAGAATGACGTCACCAGAAGGTTGGCACCAAAAGCATTTTTGCCAAACAAAGTACAATTTTCGTCAGCTCTAAAAAGATGGTTTTCTTGTACTGATGAGTGCCTTAAGATGGTCCCTTTAAGATTTGGCGTCTCTCCAGAACTTTCAAAATCGTTAACATTGACAAATAATTTTAAAAATGAAATTCAAACTTTAAAGAAATAACTGCATAACGCACTTTTCAGACTTTAAATTCAACTCAGTCCAGATCATCTACCGCTAACTGTTGCCATCTTGTGTTCCCTGATATGGCCCCCTTGTCTAGTCCCCACGACAATGACAAAACAAATTTTGCAACCACACTGAAAACGGAACTAGAAACATGAGTACTCGGATAGAGTACAAACTCGACACCATGTAAAATTTAAAAAAAAATCTTATAAGTAAAAACAAAGTTAACGAACACAAATTGTAAAGAGAAGACATTTTTTGCACAATATAAGAAAACATAAGAAAATGAATATCACGAGAAAATAAAAACATCACCCACGGCCCGGGATCGATCCCTAGAACATCGGGTTAAGAGTCCGGCGCGCTATCGACTAGCGTATAGAACACTCCGACATCTTCTAAGAAATAGCAGATATTACCGCGAGCCTAAAGCGGTACTGGCTATCGACCATGACAAAGATTAATTGAAAAAATGGTCTTTTCATGTATTCATATTCCATAGCATGACAACAACTTAGCTTAACGACAGGATTTAATCGAATAGCCGGGAATTTGTTTGTCATTAAAACACCTTTGTAAACCAATAAAAACGCGTGAAATACTCAGATTGGTTTATAATTCACAATCATGAGTCAAAAAATCAACAATGTGGCGATTCAAATGTATGTGTTTTGTCTTGGGCTTCATGATGATAAACCTCATACTTTACACACATTTGAGGACGAAGGGATGCGTATTACGGTCAACGCCAAGGGACAAGCCAATGATACAGTAATATTTAAATTGTTTCATTACCATACAGACGGGTTGAGATCAATGACTACATATCTTTCTGTAATAATATGTATGAATAATTGTATTATCAAAATAACTCTTAAAGTGAACATAAGAAATATAAGTTGTAATGCATCAATTTACAACCATGGACAATGCAGGCACAAATATTACAGGGCATTTTAGAAGTAGTTAATAAATGATAACAATTTGAAAAAATTCACTATAATCACTTTGCTAGCTTATAACAATTTGATTTAAACTCAGATGAGGGCCCGATGGCAGTGAGGTAAAGGCCGCGACCGACTTCAGATCCAATTGTCTCAACTCCCGACAGTTTACATGGTAAAATAAGTGTTAACAAATGTTATCCTAGTATGTGCTGACGGTCATTACTCTATTCCGAGATATATGTCATTTCAATCAAATCAGTGATATAACTTTAACTCATTGCAATACTTTGATGAATGTGAAACCATCTTCAACCAGTCTATGATAAGATAATAAGATAATTCTTTATTGTCCAAAAATGGCACATCATTTGTGCTGATGAAAATATAAGCAAGTAAAAAAGTACAAATCAAATATCACATATGAATAATCAGTAATACAATATGAGCATACTGTAAAAGCTTATTGCACGCAACCGAAAACAACATGTATTGCTCCCAAGTCAGTATTCATGATAATATATTCATTGAAAAAAAACATAAAATAATAGTACAATGTAAAAGTTTACAGTAATAGCTATAAAAGAGGAAGGTAGAAATGAGATTAGACTAAAAATTCCCTAACACACTAGATTGACACAAACTCATCTAAAGTACACTCCACATGTCAACAATCTTACTCATTATAAATGAGAACATAAAATAAGAAAATAACATATGCATTAGTACATTGGTATAAGGAAATTTGAAGAAATAGTACATCCTTCATTAACTTAGTACTGAGACCAATTATCTATTGAATCCGAAAAGAGTTATAGCATATGGTTAGAAGGAGCTTTTATGACGCTCAGTTTTAGTTAACAAGTAGAGTGATCTGTGACTTCGGGGCGACCTTCTTATTTTATAGGCTAGAGGGTGATCACTGTTTTCAATACGTTGGATCTTCTTTAGGCATAAAGATTCAAATATACAGTCAAAGAGTAGTTTTAGATATCTTGCCGGCTCTTTTGATTCTGCGATTAATCTTATATTTGTTTTTAGCAGAGGTGTTACCACCCCATGCTATAATACAAAATGAGATAACACTTTGAATGACAGAAGAATAAAATTTAGTTTGTTGTCAATAATGACACCTAGATATTTGTAAGACTCAACCTGCTCAATAACTGTATCATTTATAACAACAGACAAGATAGGGTCTTTTTGTGTTCTAAAAACAATTATAAGTTCTTTAGTTTTATCAGTGTTTAATAAAAGTTTATTTTGGTCACACCATGAAGTAAAACTATTTATAGATTATGTATACACATTATCATTGTCATCAGTAGATATATGACCTTATATTCAAAAGTCATCTGCAAATGTGATTAGTTTCACAATTCATTTTACAAACGTTTGTATAAATGGTAAACAAAATGGGAGATAACATCTGAAATAGTTTTCACAATGTGAGCGGTTAGGCAAAAAATCATACACCCATGAAATTGTATGATAATTAATACCCATTGACCTTATGAACTATGAGATGGTTAACTTTATTCATCAAACATATATTTAAGATGAGACGATTCTATGTATATTAAAATTCTAAAGTTCAATATATCTTTGGCTGTCTTGGCACTATTGGACAAAGAGTTTCAGGTGTTATTAACTCTATAAGATAGAAAATTAGATCTGATCTTAGTTTTAGCAAAATCTTTATAGAGTTTTAGGTCGGTGTTCCAAGTTGAACGATCACATAATTTAAAAAAAAATACACTGGCATATTCAAGTTGAGTTCTCACAACACATTTGAAAAGTTTACTGAATACAGACTTGTCTAAGTGAGCAAAGCTTCTTTTAATGAGTCAAGTTAAACTGCTTGCTTTTCCAACTACGTTAGAAATATGTTTGTCAAATAATAGGTTTGTAGTAAAGGTTACCCCAACGTCTTTCTCAGAAGTTACAGTTTTAAGTTCCATGGACGAATTTTCATCGACATAATAGACATGATTGTTTTTCTTTTTACCAATATGAAGAACACTTCATTTGTTTTCATTGAAGTGAATCTGCTAGGTATCAGACCACTTCAAAAGATTCAAAAGATCATCTTGCAAAGACATATTATTTTCCTGGGAGTCATAAATCTTAGTGTCATCTGCATCATGAACATGATTAAGAAGATCATTAATGAATATCTACATAATATAATTCAAATTTGTTTATTTATTCATGTATTTATTTGTGTGTATACCATGGGATTACAGCCATAGTTTTGAATCAATCAAGCTACTTTCACAAAGTCTTGGTAGATATTACCAAATGGGTGGTTAAGATTTTGGTGACAATCGGTTGACTGTAAAAAAAAGTGATTAGCTTTTTATTTTTTGGTGCGTATTTTACAGAGACAGTATATAACAAAGAAGGCATGAAACTGAATATGGAAACAATTGCATCTTCTTCCTGTCGCACATAATATACGCAACTCATCATAATGAATTAAAATTTCGATTTCCGTATTAAGAGAAATGTAAACAAAGGCTGAAACCAAAAGTGAATTCTAATACGCGGTGTTTCAAAATATGAT
>JAUUEB010178766.1:0-14076 GCA_032362205.1 Clione limacina
GGGCATGGAAAATTGCCCCCCCCCGACTACGCGCCTGCTTGAACCCCCTAGTCTTTACCCCACCAGCCGCCACTGCACACAAGTCACATTAGTGACAGCAACCTGTCTCATTGATACTAATGGCGTGGCTTAACTGGTCGTCATCGGTCTGATTGTTACTATTATTTGTGTTCGTTTGTATTTTTCTTTATTTTTACCTTTGTTACATTGCTTATGTATCTTCTTTTTGTTTGTTTTGTGAAGGAGCGTAGCCAGTCCATCCACCCCATTTGAGATCCAAGATGCTCTAAATTTGCACCATTTTTAACTTATCTCAAAACTTTCGGCCGCTTTGCGGCCATTACTTTGATAATATGCTATAAAATGCTATAAATTTGCATCATTTTTAACTACCATTACTTTCATAATATCCAAAGTTGCCCCCCCCCCATTTCAAAATCCTCGCTACGCGCCTGGTTTTGTGTGTGGTCTTGTTGAAAGTACTGTACTGTTTGCAGTTGTTGTTCTTGTTGTTGCTGCTGTTGTTGATAGCGATAGAAAATCTCACAACGAAATAGTATAAGATCAAGTTCTAGTTTAGTTTGACCCAAGAAAATAAATAATAAAATGTTAAGAACAAAAGGAAAATCATCATAATAACATTGTCATTTCCTATGTCATTACTGTGACAGGGCTTCCTTGTAAGAGCGGATCTAACCAAAATATTTTTACAACGTCGTAAGAGAAGAAGGGTTTTTCCCTACGCTCGATTTATTTACAAGAGCGGACGGAAAAACAAAGTGGGTCATGTGACGGTCTAAATGAGGAAAGGAAATGAACGTCGGGGAACCAAATCATCCCCACTCGCTGAATATAATGTTCGTGTTCGCGTGCGCGTTGCAGTTGATCTGTTTTCGTCAACAGTGAATGTTTCTGCAGTTTTTGTTGAGTGGTGAATAATTTGTATACTAAGCTGTGTTAAGAATATACTAAACCTCATTTTCGTTCTCGGTTTATTTTGGTCGACATTTGAGATTATCGCATCGTACAGTTTGAGTCAAGGGAGATTATTTGTTTTGTAGATTCTGAAGTCTCAGGTAGTCTTGGTAACGGGAATATAAATAAACTTCACATCAAATAATTTGATTTCTGTAAACGGAACAAACACTTGATACATAACTTCTGTTAAATAAATACATCATTCCAGGATGCCTGTGTTTGACCAAAAAGACAAACAGGGTAAGTAAAGAAACTTTTAAGATATTTGTTTCATTTTTCTGCTTCAACTTTTTTCTACATTTGCTTATGTTTTTTTTGTTCATGTGCTTATTCGCGTGTACATATAAAGATTGTACACGTTAACTGCATTTATGTTTATGTACGTATGTGCGAACGGCGTATGAGCGTATGTGCTTATATGTATTTTGTTATTGTATCAATACACCTGTGTTCATGTGCTTAAATGTTCATGTAAATATGTGTGTTCATATTCTTATAGTTTTCTTCATGTACGCACCTTGTCTTGTTGTTTGTTCATGTGCTTATAGCATTGCTGATGTGTTATTAACCTTTTGTTTGGTCATGTGCTTAAGGCTTAAAGTTGTGTGGAGTCAGTTGTCAGTACATATTTTACACATATGTCCATACAGTACACATGAATCGTATATACATCAAGATGACAATGAATTTGAGCATCGCTGATAATCACTTTTCATTCGTTGAAATTATTATGCGTATGTTTAAAACATGGCTACACCTTTTGATGTTTATAAATCATCAAACGCATAAAAATACAATAATTCTGTGGCACTTTTACCAAAAAGGAAACAAAACACAAATTGACGTTGTCTCCATAAAAGTTTGTAACTACACTTTGGTATAAAGAAATGCTTATGTGTCATTGAAAAAGGGAGGTTATGTTAAAAGAAGGAAAGATCATACAGATCGGCGTGGTATCCGTAAACAAAATTTTAAACCACCCTTTATAACACTGACAACATGTCACTGTGACAACTCACTGTAGGATTAACAAATTACTCGGCTTCTTTAATTTCTTAAAAAATCGTTGTAGAATATTTATTACTACAGCACAAATGAACACTGCAGATCACCTAAAGAGGTCGTATGTTAGCTATTAAGAGACCTAATACAATTAGTATGATATTTTTCAAGTCGTGCTTATCTCTTCCAAAAGTTAGTATATGGAATTCTCCAAACAACTCACGACTTCTTCCACAATTTCTTTTTAAGTAGATATAAACATCAATATATTTTTTCTACTCTCCAATGCTTTATTTCTTTTAAGTACCAGAGGAGCCTCATCTTGAAATAATTCCCAAACAAACCAAAAAAAAATCCAACCCCATCTTTATTTTATAATGAAGTGAACGAAAGGGTCGTCACATGTGTATATAATTATGGATCTCTTGGCTTTGCTCGTGTATGTCCGACAGTCATGCTTCCATGAAAATAAGAAAATAATAGGTTCAGTTCAGTTTATTCAGCTCAAGTAACAAACATTACATTAATAGGGCCATGAATCCATACACCGTTAACCGTATAAAATCTTAAGTCCCAAGAGCACTAAGAGCTTTTGAAACTCATCAGAATTGAGAGTTGAATTGAACCTTGGCTTCAATATTTGTGTGACCCGGAAGAAGGAGAGGACAGGTCCACTCCCATCCCACCCCATAATCCATCTTCTTAGGAACTTATATAGAAATCTAGAGGGCCAAGAGATCGATGAGACTGGTCCCTAAGGAGTGTTTCTATTGCCAAGTTTATTGGAAGAATCCCAATGTTATTGAATTACGATTGGCATGTAGGAATGGATGTCAGTTTCCTTACATTTTGTGCCACTTTTAGAGAATTCGGGAAACGGTTTTGCCTTTAAGGACAACATGTTTTTTTCTTGATTCTTTGTTGATAATATATTGTGAAATGATATAGGAATGTAATACAGTTGTTCATCAACTCTTTCTCTCTTCTTTCTCTCTTCTTTCTCTCTTCTTTCTAATCAGATGTCTGTCCGTCTCCGACTGCGTGTTGTGTGTAGTCTGTCTATCTCATTACCTAAGTTCATGTTCTGTCTGTATGTGTGTGTCCAGGAGTGTGTTCTGTTTGTATGTGTGTGTCCAGGAGTGTGTTCTGTCTGTATGATTGTGTCCAGGATTGTCTGCTATAGATTGGTTAGAGATGCCAGTGAGGTTTCCCCATTCCCCATTTAATGATCATTTCGTTTTGTTTAGAATGACAAGAAAATTAAGCGTTTGAAGAATAAGAAGAAGTAAAGCTAAATAGCTGCCAGAGTCACGTGGTAGACATTGCTGCCAGACAAAGTTATTTAATTTACTGTCTGTTGTCAATGTAAACAGTTTACACAACCGCCATTTTAAAACTACAGGTGGTTTGTATCTCCTCATTAGATGTAGGCTAATTGACTGACAAAGATAGAGAGAAAAATATACAGGGAGATATAGATTATGAGAATATGAGTCAGGCAGAGCTGGGAAAGAAAGATTGAAAGAGAGACTGAAAAAGAGATGATCATTTCATACCGAGATAGTTGTGTGGTAATTCGTTAATTTTCCAACGATATTTAACTCTAAGATTGTCACATAATAAAGAAAACATTTGAAAGATCCCACAGCCAAATGAAACTCACACACAGGAAACACAATTAAAGAAAACATGAAATTTACAATACACTTTTCAACAGACGGGTTAAGAAACGCACCTTTCTCTTTCTTTAGCAAAAACAACGAACAGTTAAAAAAGCTAGATAACTTGGCCTTTGTTGATAATTGACCTTTGTTGATAATTGACCTTTGTTGATTATTGATCTTTATTGACCACACCAAAGAGATTCTCTTAAAGAGATAAAGTGAAACACGGACACAGTCCGAGGTTGTGAAAAGATGATGTAATATATTGCTGATAGCTGACCTAGCTTAGCTAAATCTTTACTATCAACTTAACTGTCCACTGTCCACTGTCCACTGTCTGTGCCTAGAATGTTAGCCTTGTTTGTCACTATTCAAGTTGAAATGTTTGCTTACCATCGTCTAATTCCGGTCAGTGTCTGATAAGATTTTTATGACACACTGGTCATCTGAACCGGGCATTTCAAGGATCTGTAAGTGTTTGTGAAGACCTAAATCATCATATATTCTGATAAATTGGATTACTGAGTTGATTTGGAATATTATTTGACTGTTTGAATGTGTTATTCAAGAGAGGCCGCATTTAAATCTCACCATTGTCTATAGACATTCGTTGTCACATCGTTATTTTCAAAAAGGCTTCGGTAAGAAAGACACGAACTCATGAGAGAATTTTAGATTAATAAGTTCTATCTAACAAGTTCAGAGCGCACCCCGAAAACTTTTGCCCCCCTCCCCCGACCCTTCTAGTCAAAATATTCTGAAGCCGGCACTGTTGATGCGACACTAATGTCTTCTTTAAGCTGATTATCCTTATCAAATAAGGCCCATCACGAAAGTAAAGTGTATTCGAGTATGGGGCGCCAAATGAGTTTTATATATGATTAGGCTATTTAAGTTAAACGTATATTTTCACAACTGCGCGTATTGAAGATGACTTAAACCCATACCATACAAACTCTCATAATAATTCCTCTGATACATATAATGTGTTGTTAAGTTTGAAACAAGTAAAACCTTTATGAAGCAGATAGCCGAGTAGTCAAGGCGTCGGACTTAAAATCCGCCCGTCCTTAGCGTTGTGGGCTCGACCCCGGAATGGGATACATTTTCATGGTGAAAAAACTGTTATCGTGTTCCACCTGTTCACCCAGCAGTATATATGGGTACCTGACTTATAGGCTATGTGAGTTTACCAAGGCTCGTCGCCTAACAGGCAGATTCCTTGTAGATGCTGTATGTACATGTGTGTCTCCGTTGTAGCAAAAAACACACCCAATAATCACTTAATGAACCATGCGGTGACTTGACTGCACTGACTGAACCACGTGACTCCTGGCATTGTTCACCTCTCGTCGTCTGAACTCTTCACTCCTAGTGTATCTTAACTAAAACATAAGCGTTCAATATTTACATTGTAACAACATTAAACACACAATTGATCTGGATCAATACCAAAGACAACTACTTGAACCCCCGCTATTTTCTATGAACGGTGTAATTTAGAAGATGAGATCGGGTTTCTCCAGTAATGTGTGTAATTTAGATAGAATGACTTGATAAACATCTTACCGAGCTCTTGATTTAAACCCCCTCATCTGAATGTAAGCAAAAGTGAATAATTTATTGTTCCTCAAACCCCGGTGTAAACACGTCGCTGTTGTCTCCCTTTCGTGTTATTATAAACGATCGTAGAGTTTAGATGAAGTCAGATGTCTATCAACTATATCTATACACAAGGAAAGCATAACACAAGGGGAAGACAAAACCAACGATATATTATTCTTTAAGCTTAGTCATTGGTTGTCGAAAATAGAAAACAAATTTGGCAAGGAATTATTAAGAAGGTATAACGAGATAAAGTCACGGGGATAAAAGGTGAACATTATATGATATCAGTTTTAACTTTGAGAACATTATATGATATCAGTTTTAACTTTGAGAACATTATATGTATTATCAGTTTTAACTTTGAGAACCAACACAAAACGTATTAAAAACCTACTGCTCTCAATGAAATGTATTTTACTTCATTATAAATTTGAATTGCATTAAATGTATATATACATTTTCATCATACTAAAGATTTACCGCATGCTCATGGAAAAATAATGGGACGCGATCTAATTCTATAAGTATGCCCAGCTTGTGAGCGTATTAATAGAACAAGAACAAGTGTGACTTATTTCCAGACCATACGATAAAGCGATGCGTTTTATTTCAATCACCTAAATAATTGTAGACTTATTCCATTATATTTGTATGCACTTAACAATTGAACTCAATATCTGTAGAATTATTAATTTGCCAGGGCAATAAAAATACCTATCGAAATGCTCTTAATGAATTTATTCATTTTTTTCAACCCGTTTATTATCATTGAGAAGAGCCCACACGCAATTATAGTTAATAAACTTTGTGATAGTTAATTTTTAACATTTAAATTTATTTTATACTACCAAAGGATAATTGTTGATATATTGACTTGGTATGAACATGGAATTCAAATGATTTGTTGAAGTAAATATGTATCGAATATCTCCTTCTTTCATCATATAATTGTGGAGATTTGCGGAATGTGTAAGTTGTGTTTAAGCCACCCGAGATGTCGGAATGTGTAAGTTGTGTTTAAGCCACCCGAGATGTCACATTAATCAACATTTATGTCTATTTCAACACAATGACCACCACTCAACATATTGTTATTTCAACACAATGACCACCACTCAACATATTGTTATTTTACTTTATCTACAGATATCTACAAAAAGACCTTGTAATTCTAATGTAATCACACGACCTTGGAATAGACATCTATACCATTGTGTAAGTATGACTTGCATATATTGTATATCTTATCTTTTACTTTATCTATAAGTGTTGATTAAAATTACAGAACTTCAGAGTAGTCAAAAATTTCACTACTCCAAAGTTTCAAGGTTTGTTTATTTGCATATACATAAAACTTTATTACACAACAATACGAACATCAGTTCACGTGTACTGAAAGAATTGAATTACAAGCTAAATTAAATAAAAAAAAAATTTACAGTTTGAATAAAAAAAATACCAGCTTTGAATACAGTAGGTCATTAGTAAAGTGCAAAGATTTTAAATATGTATAACTAGGACGGTATACATTTGTATAACTAGGACGGTATACATGTGTATAACTAGGACTGTATACATTTGTATAACTAGGACGGTATACATTTGTATAACTAGGACGGTATACATTTGTATAACTAGGACGGTATACAATATGTATAACTAGGACGGTATACATTTGTATAACTAGGACGGTATACATTATGTATAACTAGGACGGTATACAATATGTATAACTAGGACGGTATACATTTGTATAACTAGGACGGTATACACTATGTATAACTAGGACGGTATACAATATGTATAACTAGGACATTATACATGTGTATCGTTTTGATTTTAATTATGTTCAGTGGAAACGAACATGGTGGAATTCATCTATAGCTTGAAAAGTGTAAATGGCGCCATGGTTTTTAATTAAAAAAACGACTACAAAAAGTGAGTTTGTAAAATTTGAAGTTTCGAAACATTTGGAGAAACCACAAGTGACAGATTGATTATTTTATTATTATTTTTAAATTCAATTATGTGGTCTCATGCTTTTTGGCATTATTAGTATTTATATGAAATTAGTCTTGTTTAAATTGCGGCGGGTGATCAGTAAGTCTTGAGTGATCGCAGGTGCTTAAAATCAACAGCTCTCTGAGCAATATTTTGTAGACATGTCATTTTGAAGAAGAATGATAAGATTTCTCCAGAATAACGAAAGCCATCATCCTGGTTGTTTATTTGTTTTTTGTTTGTGCGTGGCCAGGTAGATCTATACATTAATTAGATAACATAATGAAGAAGACATTTCTTTAAAAGTTTTGCAAAGACTGCTACTTAAAACATTTTGAGAAAAACAACAAACTGATATTGAAACTGACTTATGAAAGAAAGCTAAGCGTATTCAAGAAAACGTGTTGATAAGAGCGAATGTTCATCTGTTTGTTATCCGAATCTAGACCTCTGTCGTTAATATAACTCTCAGATATTGTATTAGCTCGCCAATGTACACTTGACTTTATTACACTGTTGCTGTTGATGTTTTTCTGAAGGAATCCATGCAAACCATAAAGTTAAGACCATCTTATCTTCCTCTCTTCCTGTCCCTCTGTATTGATGCCCTCCTGTCTTTCAGCGCATGTTATAGCTAAAATTCACTTCAGTAACTTTAAACAACTGTGTGCCTCTTTGAACAACGGATCTAGAAGAGAAATAACTGATTATTTTATTAACATTTTCTTTGTGTGTTTTTTTAACACTAAGAACCGTGAAGGCATCAAAGAATCCCTATCAATTCAGTATTGTTAACCGTGAAAGATACTGTTACATTGATGTTCAAAGAAAGAATAATTTTAACTACTTGTGAAATGCATATCTATATTAAATGTTTGTTAAGAAAGGGTGATATCGGTAAGATGTATGTCTTGTAAAATAATATGAAGTTGGTACAATGGTTACGAATCTTACCCGGGGAAAATTATGAAAAAAACTCCTCACCGGGGATTTGAATTAAAAATGTACGCATAAATTGCGCGAAAAGGAGAAAATTTGTATTTGTTAACAATGGATTTTAGACTTGGAAGGTACTAGCTGATTGATGCTAAAACAGGCTTTTTGTAATATATATGATATGTATCTTCATTGTTAAAACTTTGACATTTATCCCTTATTTCGAACCCGGTAAAACTGACTGTAGTCCGCGAACGCAAACAACGTTCTCGGAAAAAAAAACTTTTTGGAAAGTAATCTTATGCCGGATACATAGATTGAAGGTCTTTTTATCCAATACAATTGCTATTCAGACTTCAAATCAATAAATTGATTAATAGACAGCCATATATGACGTCTAAAATCTAATGTTTTGATAGACATTTCTACACAGAAATACTGACTTTTTTACCTTTCCTTTTCGACCATTTAGATACTTTAACTTAAAAAGCTTTGAAAATAACATTCTATCCTCGGATTAAAAAACAACGAAAATGAGTCCACGTAAAAAACCTTTCGTGTGTTCGTGTCCTTAGTCTCAGCTGATACTTCAAGGTATTTCCCCTATTCTTAAAAAACACTTTTTCATGTCAAAGCAAACGCCAATTTCTTAACCAAACTGTCGTTCAAACAAAGTGTCCTATGTCCTAAGGTATGGCCACGTGTGTCTTATGTCTTTTGGTATGGTCACGTTCGACCGAGATATGTTACTCTATGAATAGTCTTTGAGGTTGAGTCGATAACCAGTGGTGAGGCTCCGTGACCTCTTACAATGTTCATATTGTTATGGTGGTTCGATGAACTTTTGAGACAGGTATATTATATGGATATAGTTTTACCAAAATAACCCTTGTAAATGTCACGGAGGTTGAATCGGTTATAAGAATTTTGTTTCTGAAATATTACATAATAAAATCATTTGGTAACATCCTGACAGCACAAGTCATTGGTTATTTTAGGTACAGTCAAAGTTTATTTCGAAAATGTATAAGAAAAGCATCAAAATAAAGACCCTATCCCCTGTACTCTTGTCAGTTATAGCAAGACACGATATTGTTATTTGCCCAATGTTATTGTCCTTGATTTGTCTAGACACATTTGTTTTCCTCATAGTTTGTTAGTGGGTGAACAAAACCAATAAATAATCAATGTATTGACATATGTGACATTAATTAAAGTAGAAGTTTGGCATATCTAACTAGAAACATGAGTACTCATATAGAGTACAAACCCGACACAATGTGAAATAAAACATTTCAATATTGTACCATGTGAGCATTACTTAAATATAACTTTATTAAAATGTGTATTGGAAAACATTGAGAAAATTAAATTCCTGCTTGGATTGCAATCAATGATACGGTTTATTTAAACGATTCATTAAGGATCGTGTGTTGCGCGGCGCAATAGAACACAGTACAATGTCCCGCGCGAAAAGTTTTGCACCACCGGGCACTTGTATTAAACGCGATCTTGAACGCCGGAAAAAGAAACCTGTCAGGGATGGAGCCAATCGAGTAAATCTCTATCATTATTTGGTAATTGAATTTAATTCCACAACTATGTCAATTGTTAACAGATCTTGCTGGAATTATATATGTGTCTTTATTGGGTTGAATTACAACATCGTACAAGATTTTAAGTCAATGAGTGGTATATTTCTTGAGTTATCGTGTACACAAACAAACGCGTATCGTCACATGCCCGACCACCAATTCTTGGTGTCGGGAAAAAAACCCACAAGTATTTTAAGTCGTTTTTAAAATCTTCCAACTCTGACTCCGACTCTTTGTGTCAAACCGACTCTTGTCTCGTTAGATGAAAACAACTCGACCCTGACTCCGGGGGACAAAGCAATTGTTCTGATTTTTAATTGTAAATGTATTCTAGACTTGAAGTCTGGAGTCGAACACATTAAGACCCCAAATCCCTATGATGAGTGTATAGTCTAAAGCTCTTGATTAATTGTTGCCAACTACTGTAAAAGCACTTATTTTCGCGAATGTCCAAAAATAATTTTCGCGAGGGATTGTTTTTTCGCGGATGCTGATAAGTATATTCCTCAAATCATCATCAATATAATACTATACAAGTATAGACCAGAAAAAAGTGCTTTTACAGTACTTTGATAAGCAGTCTAAACATAATGTCCATGTCCAATATTTTCGCCTTTGAATTACGACAAAATGACCAGTTCTTATCAAGTCATTGATTTAATATCTCTGTAAAAGAATGTTTTCATTATCATGATTGTGCAATGTGTGTATCTGCATTAAATATTCCAAGTTGCTAGCAAAGTGTGCGTCTCCTATTATTGTGCAATGTTTCCGTGTAAATAGACGAGATATCGAGTTTTTACTAATAGTCACGTCCAATGGTTACACTATCTCCCTTTTTACTTGGGTGGTTAATACTTCACTTTAGCATAACTCAAAGTATGTTATTCTGTTTGCACATGCTTTTGCTGGTCTTCACAATTTATTCTGCCTTCACTATTCATAATGATAGCTTCGCTTAGTTTATCTTTCATCTTTAAAACATCAAAGCCGCGTGAGTTATTCACGATGACGCTCAGGATGCATAAAGCCACCGCGACGTTAATATTATAAGAACGTTTGATGTGTAAAAATATACACACAATTAACATAAACGATCTATAAAGGATCTACATCCGTTTTTAGTTTGATGGCTATTTGGCTATCTAAATATAATTCATTATCAGTCGAATCCGCCGCAAGATCTTCGTTGGTGTTTATGCAAACATAGCTCTGCTCTGGTGCCTTCCAATTGATAGACATTGACAAATAAACTAATTCAGGAAAAGTTTTTGAAAATAGGTGAACACGTGATACATAATGTGTTAACGCCCCTTATTCTTCTATCTTATATAGGGTTATAGTGTCAACGGCTGCACAATCCTAAGTCTTATGTAGCTAAGAAATAACACAAAGTCCAAACACTAAAGAATATTATTTAAATACTAAAAAGAGATTTAGGCCGAATTCGATTTTAATGGGGAAATACCATTTTAATTAAATTTGATCTTGAAGTCTACTGATTTGATCTTGAAAATGTAAAATTATCCAAATATTTTGTAACCATATAGAGTATTTATTAAACAGATCAGCTTGACCATAGTATTGTATACAGCTTGACCATAATGCTTAACAGTTTTGAAAAATGCTGTAAAGTCTTTATCATGTTGGTCATTTTGTATTTTTGAGAATAATGAATTCATTCAATCGTAGCTCGATCTTTTTTTTCCTGAAGATCTACACCATGGCAATAGTTTTGCACTAAATGACAAAATCAATCCATAAATGTGGTTATTAGAGTTGATAATATTGCCAATGTCAAACTTGCTGCAGTTATAAGTATTTATTATAGCACATTAATAAAACAAAACTAAAACAAATGGAATTATGTTATTTGCAGCAAAACTGTTGAATGAAAAGTATAGCATTTGATATAAAAAATGTTCATAGAAAAATGCATGTGTATTCTAAAAGAATGGTATCTGCATTCCCGTTTAAAAATCCAAGGATAGAATGTAATTTCCAAAGCATTGAAAATTAAAAGTATCTAAATGGTTGAAAGTTTTTCAACTTTAAATAAATCACTTCCAATATTCCAATTAAGGCGCAAAGACACTAAAAATTCAAATATTTTAATTGTCTCAGTTTTACTAATCATCTTAAATAGGGTTAGTTTTACTAAAAAAACATTCATTATGTTTCTGTCCATGAGAATTTCATTTTTAACAACAATTTTATATTCAAGGTCAACAAGAAGTTTTATTTTCTCTGTATGTTTATTAACAAAAAGAGATGCAATTTACATTTTTTACCAACAAAATAGAGTATTATTCAAGGTTACAGGATTTTGTTAAAAACAACATTTTATTATTGTTAAAATGTACCGAATGACCTTTCAAGGGCCACAATTATATTTCGTGCTAATAAAAGGGCAAACTTTGTTTTGGGAGGTACCTAAAGTATCACATATCAGGACAACTTAGTTTTACAACATTCCTACAGGGGGGGGGGGTATCCAGTAGCCCATGGTATAATTTTCCACTTTTTTCGAATATTAGAAGCTCAGTTAAAATGACTTTTGTCATCTCAGGAAATTAAGGCTTGTGATTTATTACTGAAGGAGTGTTTCTAAAGTAATAGGACGAATTGATGTCTCTCTATGAATGTTCTCACAGGTGAAGCCATTTAGAGATGTAATCCGTTGGCAAATATAATAATCAATAATATAGTTAGAATAATTAACAAAGTGAACATTTCATAGGCCTTCACAAAGAAATCATTTATTATACATATGAAAATTGATATTATTTAAAGGTATGCATTTTAAAGGAAGTATATTTTTGAAGGTATTAAACATACAAGAGAAAAATTATGGCAATTAAATCGTTTTCCAATATTTCCTTCTGGAGTAATTGAAAAATAGCACAACATATAACATTTTGGTACAACACAATATGAATTTCATAGAACCACCAGTTATATGAGCAACATAACAAAATGACTCTTTGCTTTTGTTGTTGCAAAGAGTTGGGAGGAGCCAGTGCCCAGAACATTTCTAAGCCTTGTCGGAAAGGTTGGAGGGAAAGAGAGGTAGGGGCAGACCGCGGCTAACCAGCTTGAAGGGTTGGACAACCAATGAACCATGATCAATGGGGAAAATCGTTAAGATTGGAAGAAATATTTCAGATAAAGTAGTTGAAGGATTCTTTTGATCGGCAAAATAATGTGTTTAGATGGACAGTTGTATCATTTGCCGCGAATAGTGGAGAGACGTTCTCCTTCCGGGCTGCAATTGTTAAGGTCTTTGTCCAAAGAGATTAGTGACTAGTATGATACTTCAGGATGTTGTAGTATTTTCGAGTATTTGTCATCCGTCGCTGGTATATGCTGGTATATGCTGGTATATGCTGGTATATGCTGGTATATGCCCTACTAGATACGTATACTGAAGACAAACTGTTTGCAGACCCCTTGTCAATTGCGAACCAAATAAGAAAAATCCAATGTCGACAGTTATTTGCGTAGACCAGCTATGACATAATGGTCTATCGACCGGTGTGCACCATGCCCTAACAAAGGGATCAAGCCGTTTTTATATTTATGGTCTCTAATATTTGATACACTCTTTGACTTTTCCGCTTGTTTACTTTTAAATTTATGGTGGTATTTTGAGTAATTATTTTTTAATTTGGTAATCTAATTGATAAAATTGAAAATCAAATCTGTGACTGGCTGTGTTCGTTTGTTTGTTTGTTTGTTTGTTTGTTTGTTTGTTTGTGTGTATGTTATTGGTTAACAGCCACATTTTTGATTCAATCGACCTGAAACCTGTTTGGAGATTTAACCAGATGTGCAGTAACGCTTTTTGTGTAATTCAGTTGACTGTAAGAAATGTTATTAGATTTTTTAGTTTTTGCTATTCATTCTCTGTAACACATCTCTCTAGATATACAAGCAACACGACATAGATCAATTAGATAAAATTCAAAAGCGAGGTGCAAGGTTCATCTCTCAAGGTTCATCACTCAAAACTTTAAGCTTTCATCTGGCAACACCAGACTAATTTTTCCTTCTACCCCAACACTATCCGGTACACACTCAGCCATTGAGTCAGAATTAAAGATGTGTTTGGGGGAAGTCCTTTTGGAAATTCTTTGGTTCTTGGTCATTGCATGAGAAACAAAGGTAGGTGTGGGGCAAGATGTTTTGGGCATATTTTGGTACTTGGTCATTTTATACGGACCAAAGGTAGGTTTGGGGCAAGTCGCTTTCGACGTATTTTGGGACTTGGAAATTGAAACAGGATCAATAAG
>JAUUEB010178877.1:0-14075 GCA_032362205.1 Clione limacina
ATCACATTGAGCCGTAACGGCTAAAGATCACTGGTTAAAATCATCCAATCTGCCCGGCTAATTATTGCTTGGGTGATGTGAATTTCCACTGATTTTACTTTCATGGCTAACCAGTAAATTTATCTATTAAACTGGTTAACCAAGTCTACAGTCTTAGCCAGTTATAAACTGGTTTTTAGCCAGTGATCCCCCAGGCCTAATGTAAACCCTTATTTATGTATGACAGTTTTAGGAATGGGGCAATTTATTTTTCTTACAGTTGTGGCGACTGAAACAAAGAAGAAAGAAAAACAAGGGAGCTAAAAAGTTTCGTGACACAGGGTATGTCAGTGCATGGAAAACTTTATTTTTGACAAATGCACCACAAGGAACATTAGAATATTCACCTTAACAGCCTGACAGTTTCCTTGATTGATGCAACCTTTGCGCTGACATAAGATGGCAGGCCAAGCTGTTGGGAAAACATAAATCAATTTAACAAAATACTCACTTCAAATTAGAGCTTACGTTGTTATATTTTTTCTTCTATTTTTTTTATCAAAGTAAAGTAACTTACAGACCTAAGCAACTTTAAAATAAACATGGCAGAAGAAATAGGCGATAGCGCTGGGCAAAGAGACTATTTTTAAGGCAATTTGTCATTGAAATTAACAGTCTTAAGGTTACTGAAGTTACTGCTTTAATAACCATATAATAGTGCAAGTATAACAAGTGTTTTCATTTCTCAAAAGTAAAAGTCACAAATCTTTGCTTTGATGATGACATTGGTGGATAAGTAAGAAATTAGGATGAACTTGCCAACTAAGTGTGCCTTAGAAATGTATCAATGAGCGACCGACCATATAGTGTCATAGAAGAAAGGTGGTCGCCACATCTGTGAGTCTCTTATGATAATGTCATTTGGAACACATAGGAAAGCAGAGCTTATAAGAAATATGAACATAAGTCTTAAGAAACAACTACAACACCAAGCACTACACATCTAACAACAAAACAATGATAAACTTAGCTGACCTTTGAACATTGAACATACTCAAGCAAAACATTGAGTTAAAGCAGTAAAAACATGTAAAGTAATGTAAAACAAATCTTAGTAAGTTAAAAACTAATGACAACATATATTGACATATTTGATATATGAGCAAAAATTCTACTATTGCTATAACTACAGGAGAATTCACTTATAACGAAATGCTAAGGAACAAAGACATTTTTTTGTTTTATGAAATTTAAAGATTTGTCACTTGCTTAGACTCATCTGTGAGTCTTCGGCCATTCGATCACAATTTCAATCAGTCAATTACAGTGCCACCCACATTAAAAACAAACCACACGGAGCACATGACACGAGACAATAATAGATTGCATCACAAGCCTTGGAAACAACTGTCATGCTTAAATCACAGAATAATGATCAAACTGATTTAATTTTCTTGTTTTTGCTGAACAGTTTCTTTAATTATATTCTGATATAAGAAATTTATTTTAGTGACACAAAAAGGGATATATTAAGGTACTTTTTACCTTTTTTAACTGATTTTCGTTTAAATCAATTTCATTGTTATAAGTGAATTCAACTGTATTTCTATAGTTGGTGTCACAACCAATATACACAAGTAAATTTGAAAAGATTCTAGTTGGGAAAAATGATGTCCAAACAAATGTGTATTGCCTACAAACAATGAAGATGTAATCAGAATATTAACTATTTCAGGGAGATAAATCATTTAAGTTAATTAAGATATTGTTCACATTAAAACTGCACACCAAAAAAATAACTGCAGGTCTACCTGCATTGCTATTGGTCATTTTTAACTCTGGTGATGTGTAAAGGAGTATTTTTTAGTCTTAGAAGGGCATCAAATCGAGTGATTCCAATTGGGGATTTGCAACACCCTCTACATAACTTTAATTCATTTAAAAAGTTGAATTTCTTCTATCAAAAAATATTTTATGAATTAAAAATAGCTTATGGATTTACTAATTACAATTCATTATACCCACCACCTTTGGTATGTAACACAAAATAATATACATTTTATATTGACTCTACATCTTCATCCAGACATTAAGCAGACACATACACAGTCTTTTCCCTTAGCCAAAAAAGCAAAGATGAAAATATAACCTATTGTTTCAAAGACTCCCAGCCAAAGCTAAACAATTAAATCAATACCTGTATGATATCATGACATACTCTTATACTTTCATGCTTGTGAAAAGTTGATTCATAGAATAAATATCAGATTTCTTCTATTTTAGGAGGAATAAAACAGAAAACAGAAAAGTAAACCTAAAAAGAGACAGCATCATATGCAGAGAAGAGTAAATTGAGTGCAATTCTAGAACCACTCCCCACAACAAAGAATACCACAAGGAACACATGCTTTTGAAGTTTTACATGTTCATGAGAAGGAGTTTTTTAGATTTCTTATTTTAGAATTTGAAATGAAAGTATGATTTTAAATTTTAATTATTAGGCTGTTGAAAGTGGTGTATACTTAATGTTCTGTTTTCTGAATATATCTGTTCTCATCATTTTGATGATCTTTTATAGTCTTTACCATGTTCTATAAAATTTATGTAAGTGGTTTTTACAAACAAGTGACATGTATCATGAAAACAAAACTCTTAAAGCACCCTGAAAAAAAAGTCTGATCATCTAATATCTTAAGTAATAACATAGAAACTTACCATATACATAATAGTGAACAAACGAACAATCAAAGATCATATGCATAGACATTTGTTATATAGAACACACAAACTAGCATCTGTGATGCTTCACTTGGAGATGGTTTTACGTCAAACAATAAATCACATATTACACAAAGTTTATCAAGCTCAAGCCCCTTCTCAAGATAATAAATCTATTTTAGCAAGAACATTGCTAACATTCTAAAATGCTAAAAATGTTGACCTTCAAAACCCCATCAATCTTTTCTAAACCCTATACATACACACCATAATATTTGCTGATATAGATATTTAAAACATTGGATCCAACAACAACAAGAACAATTAGCATCAAACCTGTAAATTCAATTCCTTTAGATAGCATTCAAATGAGAATATTTCAAATAAACTGTCAATTTACATACTTAAATATTGACAACATGGGATACGATGTTAATAAGTATTCTAACTCATTATATATTGTTTAGCTAAACTAATAACAAATCTATAACAACAACTGGAGCTACCTGCTACTGCTTTGTATTAGCTATTAGATTAACTCAATCAGGCCTCTCAAACGCACAGGCAAATCAGTGTCCTTAATGTTCAAATTCAGTTTTCTATTCCACAAGTTGTATGGCTATTTAAGACTATAATGTACTCCTTAAACTTTTTCATTTTCCGCACAAAGTATTTTCTATAACTTCAAATTACCCTAGATTTTCAACAGACAAGATTGTTGTAAATGTCTTACATACACTAAACAGGTTTTTTAGCATGATCTAGGGAATTGATGGCTTTATTTTAACAATTTTTTTTAAAGTCTGGGATGAACATAAAAAATATATAGATGCTGCATGTAAGCTATGCAACCTAAAGCGAATTAGTAAATGAATGAGAACAATTCTTAAAAAACAAGAACTTAAAGTTTAAACAGTGTTATAACTTCTTTTATAATAAATTTAACAATCAATGGATATTCAAAAGTTTTCAGTACTTCATTTTCTTTATTATACTTTTGTTTATGATGTCTCATATTTTAGTTTAGAAATACTTTGAACTGCATCAATAATTATAATTTGCCTAAAAAATGTTCTCTATACCAAAGACATGTATCTTCAATGTAAGCTGAGTGCCTGAGGTGGGAAAAAATATGACAAAAGGTTTTAAGACATACCACTATATTTATAATGTATCCCTCTCCTGTCACTCAGTGTTGGGTTGAGCTGGGGCCAGTAATAAAACAGTAAATGTGCAGCTGGGGCTTTTGCTGTAGGAGGGCCATAGGCGATGATGCTCAGGATATCCTTAGAAAGCACATAATTTAAGTCGTTTTAAAATGCTGCTTATAAATATATGGATTATTTTCATAGCAATATCACCAGAAAATTTTGCATCTTTTTTAAAAATATATTTAAGCTATTTGGTATCAAGACAATTGAAAAAATAATGAAAGTTCTTGATATTTCAAATTTCAACCTGTTGAAATCAACCAACTGAAAATAAGCCTACTGACATAAAGTCTTGTTTTTCTATCCTCCAAAAAATGTTAAGTGAATATTTTAAGGGATTTGAACATCACCATCAACACATAGTTGTAAGAAAAAAATGAATGATACATTAACCATAAACAAGTTACCAAAGAACAGATGTCAGTAAAGGCGATATCTAAACATTTGCTATTCTTGACTGCTAAAACAGGACTCAAGGCTAATTGCAGCTTAAGCAACTCTCTAGTCAGTTAAAGAGCACCCAACTTTTCCATTGAGACACTCATTATTTAAGACAGGGAAAAAAAAATCCTGAAGTGATCATCAATAAGTGAGGCAATGTAATCCACGGTATTATCTCTAACATTTGATTTTCTAAAAAAAAAGTAAGAACTTTATCTTCACAATTTACCAATCTAATTAATTCAGTTACGTCCTTTGATATATGTGCTTATTAGATTTTATCATAGTAAATAATTCCCCTTATTTAGTCTGCAGACTCAGGCCTTAATTTTGATGATATAAATGTGCGTCCAATATCTAGATTTAAATTTGGTGTTTACAAATAAGACTACAAATCCTGAACTTACTTTGATAATATTTTTCTTCATACTCATCAAACATTCCAGGATCTGAGAGTGAAATGCTGAAAAAAAAACAGAGAAAATTTTGTAACATTTGAAGTTTTTAGCTAAAAGCAATTATCAACTTTCATGAGTATTGAAATCATCAAATTTGTATCTATAAGAAAGTGAGACCGGGGCACAGTGAATCACAGGGCACAGTGGATCACTAATGATTAATAAAAAGGCGTATACCTGAGAAAAATACTGAATACTCTTTACTACTTTTTAGAATGGCTACCATCATAATTTTTACATGAGGTTGATGAAAAAGTACACTGTCTCAAGAAAACAGGTAAGATCCCTAAAAACATTGCAAAAGTAAATTTTACAGCCTCAAATCTTTTTTTACCAAACCTAGATAATAAAAGATATAATAAATGTATTATTAGCACATATTTTAGCAACCAATTGATTTGAGTGCACTGTGCCTGGCATGCTGAGTTAGATTGTTGAGTTCTCTTGCATTTGGTCTGGGGTTCAGTGAACAAAGATCATAAAAACAATGAACTGTGCTTATCACTTATGACCTAGTGAACAATCAATTTTTTTAGATCCACTGAGTCCCAGTCTCCCCCAGCAATGACATGCAAAGTCAGGGGAAACTGTCTGTTTTTAAGAAACTTTGTAGAAATCTGACAATTGAAATTAATTGTGATCAAAACTTATTTTGAATTACAAGAATTTCCAAATATAGTGTATGTCCTCAAAAAGTATTTCACTCTGTGTTGCCTGTGTTATTTTCCACCCAATTAAATACACCTACAAAACATCCCTTCCGGTGCTGTCATTAGGAGCATAACAAAAACTATTAGTTGCAAGCTGGCGATTATTTTGAAGTAAAGGGTCTCATAAACCAAATTTCACAACACATGGTTAATCATGAATGAGATCTGACAAGCAAATAAATTGTGATTTTTACTTCTTAATACATTTTTTTACAGTTTTGAAAGAGTTTATTAACAAAGACAAAGCAGGAAACAAATTAAGACTTTCAAATGTCTTCTGTTTAGCTATAGTTTTGGTTTAAGGTCTGTTTCCTGTATGCTATACATAATACCTCCATTTTCTGTATGTTGAAAAACCATGGTGATGATGGCTGCTGCTGACTCACTGGCATATGTTGGCTCTTCACTAACATCAGCACCTGTTTATGATGAAATGGCATTAAATTATTTAAGCTTTGTAATGGCAATGGGGTCAACTATGGGACATCATCAGTGCAACCACAACAAAATAAACTGAAGTAGAAGAAAGAAAGAAGAAAAAGCTTTGTGCATGTATATATTTTGAGAAAGACATTGATAATGATGTACTGAAAATTCTAAAGACCTTGACAACTGTTAGATAACATAGATACAATAGACACATCATAAGGAATTTACACAATAATTTGAAAAGATATCTATAAAAAAAAACACACACACAAACGTCCATAACATATTTAGACTTTCCCAGTAGGAACTGGTAAAAGCTATTTCACTGATACCTTAGGAAAACTTACTTAGTGTCATTGGTAAGAGGCTTGTACATAACAAGTCTATTGTGTCCTTGTGAAGTGTTGGGGGAAATATTGCCAAAGTTGTGGCCACTGTGTAGGGGAGTGCATCCAGTAGGTCATGTTCTAAGAATGGCACCAGCCAGCCTAGAACATTCAAGACAGCTTCTCCTAAAGCTAGAATGAAATAAAAATATTACCACATGCAAAATAGCAGAATTTTATTAACTTTTGTTTCATTTCAAATATCTTTATACATATCTCTACTTAAAAATACCAAATTTTGAGACAGACATATTTTGAATTGATATTAAACAGATGACTTGAATAAGAAATGAATGGGGGTTTCTTTCACTGATCTGCCTATGATTCTGTCTGCTGGGCTGGTATGTTGTGACCATTTGCTTAGGATCAGTCTCTCAACCTGAGTGAATAATAATCCAAAAGCTCCATACTTCAGAAAAATAATATGATTACTAAATACAATTTTAATGCTCTATGATGAATTGTGTGTTACAAATGGAAATGATTCATAAGTATAAGCTTCTGTTGTAATCCATAAACTTCAATTTTAAGTTGCTAGACAAACCAAATTTTTAACACTCGCAAATATACATACATGTTTTTATATATAACTGATGGCAAATGTTACCTGGTTAACCAATTAAAGCAAAGTTTAACTTACCTAGCTGCCCAATCTGAACAACTGGAACAATATCCAAAATACTTAGCACAGCTTGGTATAAGCCTGAGTAGTTGAGTGTAGGAAATATTGAAAGACGAACATTGTCCTTTTGTCGCAAACCATAATTTTCTATGGGAATATTGGGTACATCTTTCAGGACACTGAAAATGTATACATAATATTTGTTGAAACAGTTTCTGAATTGATGAAGGTCATACATGCAAATTCACACACATGCACTAAACAAAACATATGAATATATCAGGTAAGAATGTTTTCTCCTTCAAATATTTATCTGCATTTAAATCTGAACTACCTTTGAGTAGGTTAAATAACATTTTTAATATCCCCTAACACACACCATGACCACAATGCATCTCACCTCAAAAGTCCCTTTGAAAAGTATTTGAGAGTATTAGCAATATCAACACCAGTTGGAAGAGGGGCAATGTTGTTGACTATCTTGTAATGATATTCTTTCAGGTTACGGATCTTTGATGTAACTGAAAAAATATAAAAAATAACACAATATTAATTAATGAAATATATTATTTAGAACCCTATCTAAAGATTTTTTTGATGAAGACAACACCGAAGGACTCAAAATGACTTCTTTTTACATTTTGACAATTTTCCTATCTTATACAACGTCTACAAAATATTTTTTTAAGTGAATTTGAAACTTTTCACTCACTATTAAACAGACATAATTTTGGCTATTAGACTTTGGTAATTCAAAGGTTGTTTTCATAAAAGAAAAAATGTGTATCGAAACAAAACAGGGATTTAAACCGGACTAGACAATATGCAGATACTATCTCTAAAGTAGTAGTAACTATACATAGTATGTTATATCAGCGAGATACGCAGACAATTTAAGATGCTGCAGCACAGATGATGTCAGGTGTAGCACTACTTATACATTGTACCCAGATATAGGATTAAGATACAGGACCGACCAGTCTTAACATCTCTAAATGCCAACATGACCACTGAATACATCCCACTGAATAAAAGCTTAGGTATGACCTGGCCGGGATTTAAACACCCAACCTTCTGTTCCATGGGAAGACGCCTTAATCACTTGGCCATCTCGTTGGTACATTTTAAGTCTTACTAGACATTACACACAACTTAATTATACACACATGTTGCTGCTTTTGTTGCCATTGTTGATGATAAGAAATGTAATATATTTCAGTTTTCTAAAAGCCCTTCCTCATCTCCAGGGTGGTTGGAAATTCATCAGAGCTCCAAGATCAAATTGCTGCAGTGTTTCTTGATCATATCTGCATCTCTTGTGTAGTATCTGAAAATATAAAAAGTAGACAATTATACAAGAAGGGTTGGAAAAGCAATTGTTCAGAAAAGTTCCTACATCACAGGATTTAAGCATAAAGTTCCATAAGTTTCAAACGGCCATTACTTCTTAATATGGGAAGTATGCCCAAGCTCTACCCCCCGCCTTCTGATTATGTTCAAAGACCATATCAAGTGTAATGTGACTTATATGTCAATTAGACAGAGGCTGTAGGAACCTTGACTGACTTAAAAGATTTTTCAGAATTACATTCCAATACCTCTAGAATAATATGTTTAAATAATTTCAAAAATCTTATTGGGGAGCATGCCCTTGATCCCCATGTAAATGTGTGATCCTGCAAGATTTTGATCCCCCCAGGAAAATATCTTGCAGACACCCTTGTTATATATATGATATTTTATAATAACTGTAAATCACTTTGAGCTTGAAAAGAAGAAAGTGCCATTATTGTTAAGACTAATGGTTTGCATTTTATACTGGTATACATTATATTTCAACCCTCAAATAGTTCTTGGTGTATTGGCTAGAATCTCTGCTGATTCAACAAGAGATCCAGGTTCGATCCCTGTTTTAAAGAATAATTTCATTTGTTTGTATAAGTAATTTAAAGGATAGAAAATGTTACTAAGTCAAAGGAGGTTCCCTTTTCTAAAATAGTTCTTAGTCATCACTTAGTGGCAGTCACTTTGAATTTTTGGTTTGGCGCACAGACATTATTGAAACTGGGCTGCAATTGGGATCCTCAGCACTGGCTACATAATAATAACAACCAGGAATCATATTAGCATAGCATAGCATAGGTATTGGCACTATAGGCTTTCAGCCTTTAATAATAGTCTTGCATTGGCTTTTGACTATTTTTTATCCACATAGTGAGGAAAACCATTCCGGCATAGTGAGATTGCTTTTCATCTGCACTTAATCAACATTGAAATTCAAACCATACATATAATCTTTAAAATGTACATCAATATAATTCTTAAAGCAATTCAGAGATTTAGCATCCACAGCCATACCTGGAAGATTGTTCCATTTATTAATAATTCTGTTAAAATAAAAATAATTTAGGATTATCTTTTGAATCCTTAGCCACTTTTAATTCTTTTTGACATTTAGCTTTCCAGGATTACCCTTTCACTTGGTTTCTGTACATTCTATAATATTCATTAAGATTATAATTCGTCTTAAAAGCTGATCTCTTCAGTTGTAGTTTATTTAAAAGTGTAGGGGGTGCATAAAATGAACATTTTACATACTCTTCTCTTCTTCTTCTCAATTATCGCTTTAAGCTCAAATGAAGTCAACTGTTGTTGACTGAATTTTGCGTTACCATACTGCTTTTAACATTCTTATGTTTTTGCCCAACATATGTTTTGCTTAACACATATTTTGCGTTAACACTTTGGTACTTCCCCCTTCGCCCAGAGGGCGGCCGATATCCTTCTTCAGAAGTATTCTTTTTTTACACTGTCAGAGTCCGACAGTTTTTGGTAGGACATTTCTTTTGAATTTTGCTCGGATGATACTTTGAATAATCACCAGGGGATCTATAGCGAGCGACTAGCACAGGGCCTACGTTTTTATCGTCCGTCTCCAATAGGACGAGGTACATGATCCTGCCTACCAGGGATCGTAGACATGCAAGTACTGATAATGAAATCTGTTTGTACAAGCGGTATGCAAACACATTCCAGGACAGATTTTTTTACCTTGAAAAAAGTGCCCATAGACGGGATTGAACCCACAACATTTTTTTCCAGCCACCACCTCAAGAGATCAAATTTCGCTCTAAAGATCGGGTGACTAGTCCACTCAGCCATCCTGACCTAGTTTTACATTTGCTTTGCCGTCTTTTAGGAGTGAAAAGGTCTTTGGCTTCATTAATTAAATTTTCAAAAATGTTCCAACACTTGTCAATATCATCTTCCTCACTAAACAAGGTACCTCATTCAATATCAGACATATGCTCTCTGATTTTTTTTTATAATCACCTTTATCTATTGAAAATTTGAGCACAGGTGGGGTTGTGTTAATCAAGGGTTCATCATCAATATTAAAACAAATAACTGAATTAAAGTCATAGTTTTACTTTTTAAAAGGATATCAGAATGAAAAAAAGTGCATATTACTAAAAAAAAATAAGCGTATAAGTAAAAACTAAAGACAGGGTGGTCGCCCCTCCCTACTGCTCTGACATACCAGTTTATCTAGTACCTGCAGTACCTACTCAGTACCCTCAGCACCTCTAGTTCCTGTGGCTATGCCTACAATCTGATATGAAATGCTTACTAAAAATACAAGCGTAAAATATTTTTATTTTCTTGGAGAGACAAAACAATGATCTGATGAGTACGTAGCATCAAAGTAGCTAGGCGCGTATCCAGGCACATAGCCAGAAGAGGAAATGGGGGAATGTGTCCCCCTCATCTGAGACACAAAAAAGCTCTTTATTTGCATCGGTTTTATCTAATCTCTAAAAAGTCAGCCACTTCGCAGCCATTGATATCCTGGGTTTACCCCCCCTTTTCAAAATCCTGGCTACGTGCCTGCACACAGCAACAAAATGTGCAAAAGCAAGACATTGATCTTGATCTTGATATGTTTTATCTAATCTCTAAAAAGTCAGCCACTTCGCAGCCATTGATATCCTAGGTTTACCCCCCCTTTTCAAAATCCTGGCTACGTGCCTGCACGCAGCAACAAAATGTGCAAAAGAAAGAAATTGATCTTTATATGTTGCGTCGTTATGTCGTGAAACATTACTACAACACATTAAAAGAGACAGAGAGGCCACAGGCACTATAACCTATAATGGCAACTAGGGTCGGTAGCGCGGAACGTATTTATTCACACCAAATAGATGGCCAAAAATGATAGCGGTTTGAGGTGCGGCACCTGGGTAGGGGGGCTGCAGCAATAATATATATTCAAGTATCAAGTAATGATATATATAAATTATTTTCTTGGAGAGACAAAACAATGTTGATAGCAGTTTCAGTTGAGATACGAGCACCATTTTCTATTCTAATCTTTAGATATCTAGACACAAAAAATAGACGAAAGGTTCCCAGTATATTAATGGTCTTTGTCGCTGTGAATCAAATTTATTTTTTTTAAAAACGTTAGCTAAATATGAGGCTAAGACGAGGGTTTAAAATCTTAGCAAAACTCGAACCAGGTTTCAATATTAATTGTAATCTTGATTCAATAAGTCTTTACAATTGCTTAATATTTCTTTTAAGTTCTGATAGCTCAGTCGAATGAATACAAAATTTGAGCTGTTAAAAGATCAGGAAGGGCTTGCAACATTACGATATCTTAAAGATTTTTCACAAATAGCTATGAAAATACCTACTTTTTATTATTATTTGGTCGCCATCTGCAATTCTAATTATAGGCGAAGATGTTTTGAAATGTTGCTCAACAGACGAGTGCATTTTATGATTAGGGGGGTTCAAGGTCAAAATTGTTGGTGAGTCGTGAGCAGAGAAAATCAACTTATATTATCATAAGAGACGTTGTACTTTGATGATATGCCCACAATATTGTTCAACATCATATTATAGGTTGTTGTTGTTGTTTTTTAATTCAGGGCAACAGTATCTGAACATGAAAAAAACTTAGACTGCCTTTTTAGACTGTGCCAAAACAGTTACATGCAGACCAGGCGCGTAGCCAGGGGGACATAGGGATAACAATCCCTCCCCCATTTGAGATCCAAAATGATATAAATTTGCATAATTTTAAACAGTTCTAATAAATTCGGCAGCTTCCCGGCCATAGCTTTGATAATATCCAAGTCCCCCCCCCATTTCAAAGTTTTGGCTACGCGCCTGATGCAGAGCGTAATACAGGAGATGAGCGAGAAATGATGTGGGAAAAAGTGTACGTCTTTTGCTCATAACTGTTCTATTCATAAAAATAAATTCACATGTCATTGAAACTAAGCTTTAAAACTCATATGTCTTACTAAGGCCAAGAGTTGTTTGGTTAGGGTCAGCAAACCCGACCGACCCTAGAAAATAGCCCCGACCCATAGACGAATTAATCATATATATATTGTTTGTGACCCGACCCTAGACTTTTTATAACATTCTCAAAAAAAATCAGGAAACACGATCTTTTTACCAAGTTTGTCAATTTTACTGGATAATACGATCTTTTACCGATTTTGGCTATTTTAACACCCTTTTTAATTTAAAAAAAAGAATTTTCCGACCTATTATTTTTGGGCATTTAACTTTTAACCCTAACCAAACAACTTTTTTTGGCCTAAGCACATATCAGATATTGTTATTCAGGTACGACTTCACGATGACTTCAGTCCTCCTCCGGTGCCCTTTGTGCCCCTAGGATCTACTACAGGCGCTTAGCTAGGGCATGGGAACCCCCAAGTTGAGATACAAATGCTATAAATTTGCACCATTTATCAATAATTTCACAAATTCACGACCATTGATTTGATAATATCCAAAGTCCCCCCTTCAAATTCCTGCCTACGCGCCTGTAGAGAGGTCATCTGAAAATGACAACATTTTGATCATTTTTAGATCAAAAGTGGCATAGGTCAGGTCAATGGCAATCATAGGTACCTATGAAATAATTAATTGATACTGCCAGTATCAGGGGGTATATAGAGCTTTAACTTGTTGCATAGAGAGGCCATAACTGAAGATGGCAACGTTTTTTTTTAATCAAATTTTCATTTATTAGTGTGAAATATTTCGGAAGTGTAATTGCTTCTTCAATAATGGCCAGTGCATCTGCCTCATAGTTTGTCCAAAAAGGTACCACATAGATTGTGCAGTTCATAGCACGATTTTTCTGGGTGTTCTATTTCATATCCTGCCTATCCACAGATAAGGGAATAGTATTAAAATTACCCTCTTTTTTGGTTCCATATAAAAAAATTCAGAATATTAGAAAATTGTTTTTTTCATCTCCTTAGTAAGTGATATCTTGATCACCTGTAACGTGAGGTTTGCATTTGGTAGTATGACAGACTGTATAGGGTTGCTCATTTCCCTGTCCCGTGGAAAGTGTTGTTTTCTTATATCTTTAATGCAGCATCAATGATGAAAGTATGCTTATTCATTTTCTTGGACGTCTGCACCCAACAAGCTTTTCTATCCAGGTGTTTGGTTTCCATTCTTATAAATCTTTCCTTTATCTCATATACGGCTGCTGCCTCTCTCCTGAGACCCAGAGGCTCCATGTTAGTATGAATTTCACGTACTGCTTCTGGTGTTGATCTTATTGCACAAGAAATGAAACTAGCAGCATGGTTCTGAATCCTGTCGAGAGACTTAAGGCAGGCGTCCAGGATTTTGAAAAGGGGGGGGGGGGTCACATTGGTTTTGTGTCAACTCAATGACCGCAAAGCCGCCAAAAATATGAAACAGGGTTAAAAATCATCTAGAGTATTTTTAATTCAAATGGGGGGGGGGGGCATTACCCCTGTTACCCTATTTTATTTCTGGGTACATGGGCTCTTCTATTTATCTTCTAAAACAGCTTTCTCTTTGATAGAACATCTTTTTGGACAGAGTTATGGCTCTTGTTGAGTTTTTCCTATAGTTCTCTGTCATTTGTGCGAACACGCTGTGGTCACAGCGTCAAAGGTAAGAATCTGAAATCTTGCACTGACGCTCATTAAGTGGTTTACTAAATGCGATTTTCTTAATTTTCAAAAAATATCAGTTTTGACATAGTTTAGTCCCTTTTATGATTTGCACATATATATGTCCTTCACGCAATGGACTCATATTTGAAGCAAATA
>JAUUEB010178988.1:0-14074 GCA_032362205.1 Clione limacina
AGTTGTCTTTGATAAAAATAATGATAGTATCCAGAGTTGTTTTTGATACAAAGGATGATAGTATCCAGAGTTGTCTTTGATATTTAAAAGAATGTGATAATAAAGGAGGTAAATTCATTTGAGAAAATGAATCATACAAGATCAAAATCATGTTGAGAGAGAGATAAATAACTTCTATGCAGACGTATAAAATGAGATAAACTATTTTGACTCCATTCAAGCTAAAGAAAACAAACATTACAAACAGATAGACTGTACTGTAAATCTGACAGCCTCATCCGCAAACAAGAAGGCAAAACATGCTGTTCATCTTGCAAAGTGCACTGCAGAAACTTAACAGTTTGGTGACCAATGCTTTCAAGATGGCTAAGCAAATCAAGACGGAAAACCAGGATGTCGTAGGGGTTCCCTGCATCATGAACAACAAGGGCAAAAAGGCATTTAGTGACTCCATAAAGCTAGAAGCATGGAAGGAACACTGCAAATCCCTGCTTAAATGGGGATTGAAATGGAATGAACAGAACCTTTTCATGGACAGATCCATCGAAAACCCAGCTTCTTAGATACCAAAGAAAAGCTTTGAGGCAGCAATATCAAAGATGAGGGACGTCAAGGAAGCCAGCAGCGCCAGATTTGTTGCAGAAATGCTTAAGGCCTCTGAGGAAGACAGGACCAACCTTATCACTGACCCGTTAAACAACATCATAAGAGAACAAGATGCCAGTTGACTGTGACAAGAGCATCATCCTAAACTGCTATAAAGGCAAGAGAGATGCACTGGGTAGAGGAAATTATTGAAGCCGCAATCTACTTTAGCATCCTAGAAAAGTCTTTGTAAGAGTCCTGGAACAGCTGATCAGTTAGATGATCAAGATTGATGACAAGTCAAGCCAGGAAAGGGCACAACAGATGCAATTTCATCACACGCCAGTTCCAGGAAAGACAGAGTCCAGTTGTAAATGATGATCAGGGGACCCTAAGCATCAACAAGCATCTCCACTGGACAGTGATCAGTGGAGAGCTGTCATTTTACTGTTGAGGCCACCAATGATAAATGGATGTTTTACTTTAAACTTAAAAGAATGATGATGATGACGATGGCGACGACAACAATGATGACTAAAAGAAAGTAAATACAGCAGGCAATAATCCCTCACCGAATTTCGCTTAATTGTACTGTCTGTTCACTGATGAAGGCCATGCTTTTGTAGTGACCATTAGACAGGAGTGTATGTCGCCATAGCCATAGCTTATAAATCTTATTACGTAAATTGAAGAATTTGTTTCTTTGCAGGCTCCAGAAGAAAGAAACTATCATGTTTTTTATGAAATGCTTGAAGCTTTGACTGACGACCAAAAAGCGAAGTATGGTCTTCAAACAGCTCCTAAATACTTCTATCTCAACCAGGTATCTATATTTTATGCAAACTACAAACAGAAACATACTTTAGGAAAGAAGTAGATTATCTTCTTACATGTATACGATTTGAGGCCATGTGGTATTTGATTGTGAGCAACATTTGACCAATCAATAATAGTTTCAAGATGTGCAACCAAATTTAACGCTAATTAAAAAATGTCTTCACTATATAATCCAATGTTAAGTACATTTGGCAGAACACCGTGTAGGGTCAATTCAACTCCAGCAGAACTTTACTTTTGTTAATCAAAATCCGAACTTCTACAGTCATTGGGACCATACAAACAAGTGTGACACAACTTAAATTTCTTTAATTGTCCACATTTCAATTGACTTTTCCATTTTGGTGTTGATTTACTCTATTTTAATCTTAAATTCTCTCATTATAATAGTCTCAATATCCTCACAACTTGCACAACTAAAACATGTCCCACCCCTTTGTTTTTTTTAAATTTTGTTAATTTTTTAACTGGTATTTTCTTCTGGATTCTAAAGAAATATAATTCCTTCAGTTCATTTTCCAGGTATTTTCATAGTCTTATATATAGTTTGGCACCTATACCCATGCAGCCCCTACAGGACTCAATCTAGACTTACTTTAATTGTTCCTTGGGGTTTATAGTGTTAAAAACCAGGAACATACAGGTAATGAAATGTATAGGGCCAACCCACCTCCTGAGAAATCGTTATTAATGAATATATATACAGGAATTCAGTGATATTTCATCATGTTTCTTTTATTATTATTCAAATTATACACCAAACAATTTCCAGTGGCGTAGCTATGGCCAATGTAAGGAATCGCTGTGCTGGATGCAACAGAGATCAAATAATTTCGATTCATTAACTTAAAATGATGAAGAGCAAATAAACATGATCTATTGACTGTTAATGCTTGAAAAACTATTTATAAAATTAAAACTGTAATACAATATTCAGTCTAAATAGAAGTAACTGTTATATAAGAAATGTAAATTCACAGAAATTAGTTAGTCACTCATCGCCATTATCTGCTTTACTTTATTGTTGTCTTGCATTCTCTCTATGCTGAGATCCACCGGATCCTAAATTTAACATTGTCTTTTAATGTGACCCCTTTTATGCTTCTAAACATTCTCATGTCTGATTGTATGTAATTTTAATCATTTAAAACCCTATTATTATTTTTATTATCCATTACTGTCTTGTCTATTTTTTCATGACATGGGTATAAAGATTTTAAAATGTAGGAAAATTTGTCCCACAGGGTGGCAGCTCTCTTATCCCTGGACGTGATGATGCTGATAATTATCACAAGCTGGTTGCAGCTATGGAAATTCTTAACTTTGAGAAGCAAGAACAGGAAACTATCCTCAAAATTTTAGCATCTGTGCTGCACACTGGCAACATCTATTTCAAGTCTGTGATTGTGAGTCTACAATGGATATTTCATTTAAATTAAATGCATTTAAGAAAGGTAGATGATTTGCATGCAGGTTATCATTATCAGTAGCGGTTTCAAATTTATAATAGATAAGTAAAGAGAGCTAAAATTGAAATGACTAAAATCCAACAATACTTTCTTCTGTCCAAGAAATCTGTAAAGCAGATTAATTGTAAATTAATTGATTTGCATGATGCTTTGTCTGTTACTTATATCATATGTGTGTAAAACATTGTATATATGTAGTAAAACAGAAGTGAGTATTAGGAGGTTAGATAGACTAGAAGTAGGGAGTAACACTAACAATGGGTTAGATGTTATTATGGTCAGACAGATGAGATGATAAACGCCTAATATAAAGTTGTATTCCAATAGGGGGATGGTTCCTGTAGGTTTCAATGGTGGGAAAGATTGATGGTGAAGTCAGGTGGGACTTGGGTTGTGAAACCATAAACATGGCCGCCTAACTAAAGAAGCATAGTAAGAATCCTAAACAGGATAATGTCAATGTTATTTCTGGCAGTTGCTTCTTGGTTGGGGTATATCTTCTAAGTGACAACAGGAAGTCTAAGAAGTACTTACTGTACTTACTTTTTACCAATTGTGGTCCAAACCACATGTTTATTTGGGGCTAAATGACTGCTAGCTCAGCTGACATGTTCTTACCAGTACCTGCTGCTCATGCTTCGCCTTCCTGTTCATAGAGGAGGCGGTGCTCCTCTGATGTCTGCTGCTCTCCATCACTATTCAACGTTAAACGTTGAAGAGGGAGCACATCATGAGGGAGCTCAGCTGACACCTCTAGTGGGAGCTCGACCTGCATGGACTTTCATCGGTCATTTGCTCATAGTTTTTTATACTGAATGTATTGTCACCCAAGCCTTTTGTTATTTGCTGGAGACTAGCGTAAAATGCTGTTGAAAACTTACACCTTTGGAACATAAAATGAGTCTGATGTGCATGCAACTCTTTCTCAGTTTAAACCAACTTTTTGCGCCAGTCTTACATTTATCTTTTTTTTTCTTTATCTGTTGTCTGTTTTCCCTAAAAATGCAATTCTGCATGTTAGGTGGCTATGAATTTTGGTCGATTCGCACTCTCAGGTGTGACCATCAGGTCTAGGTCTGACATATATGTGTATGAAGCTCAGTTTCTGGTACTTATTTGTGATATTCTGTTTGAAGACGATTATGCCTAATTAGCCAATGATGAATATAGACTGCAAGAATGCAATACATGTGTCGGTTTTGGGCTTACAGTTAGCACAAAGAAAACATAAGTGCTCCACCAGCCTGCTCCACAGTCAATGACAAACCAAACTCCAGTCATCTAAGTACATGACAGTCAGCTCAAGGCAATATAAAACTTAACTTATTTTGAGAGCATCATGCTGTCCTCAAATGCTTGTATTGAAGCTGAAGTTGCCACCAGGATCAGCAAAGCTAGTTTTGCATTTGGTAGGTTGCGAAAATGACTATGGGACATTTCAGGTTTGTCTAAAATCTTGTGCCATTTCTAGGGGGAAAGTGTAACCCATGCTACATGGAAAACACTATAAATGATGATGATGATGATGAAAATCAGTTTTTATAGTGCTGTTGATTAATGGTATTCTATTGAGTAGAGTTGTGTACAGTGCAAGCCAAGACACTGGATAGTTTCCCCAGTTTTTTAAAAAGTGGCTTTCGCTTTGCAAGAATGCTTATTATATAAGCTTTGCAAAGTCAATTTAAAAAATTTACACTTGTTACATGTACAATGTCAGGGGGTGGGTGGGCGCAAAATTTTGAAAATGTATTTTAGTACCCAGGGTACTTATATACATTTTGTTTTTCAGGGGGTGGGTGGGCGCAAAATTTTGAACATGTATTTGAACACAGTTTCATAAGGTGCATTTCACTCAAATCCATGTAGGCTCATAATGCATTTTTAAGAAATTGGTATCTGTAGCTTAAATAGGTGACTAAATATGTATTTTAGTACCCTGGGTATTAAAATAAACATGTTAAAACACCCATCTAAAGATGTATTTTAGTACCCAGCCATAAAAAATAGACACCCACCCAAAGGTGTATTTTAGTACCCTGGGTACTAAAATACCAACTCGAGAAAAACCAGACACCAACCAAAAACAGCCCAAAAATGTATTTTAGTACCCTGGGTAAAAAAAGACACCCACCCATGGTACTAAAATACCATACATTCCATATTTTAGTACCCTGCACCGCCCCCTTTTTAAAACATTTCTAAAATCTATATGCTGTTTTGCGCCTTCTCTATGTAGTTCCACTATTGTCACCGGTGTCAAGAGAACCTATACCCTCAGCTTTTACCTCTGATAATAGCTGCAAAAAAGATTCATACTTTGAAGGCGAGGTCCTCTTGGATGATTGTATAGACTAGTCTGGCTGCCGTACATACACCAATCTCTAGGTCAGAACAAATAATGTTCTGTGATTTTTTGCTTGTTTTTTTGTTTGAAATTGAGAGCAGTGCTTTTTTGTGATTCTTTCTGGAATGTGGTCAGAAAGTGCTGATTGTCGGAAGTTTTCACATCCCTTCACAAAAGAATTTGTGACAATGCCATCATCTTTGCATGCAATACAAAAATGTTCCCATCATCAACAGTTAGCCAGTGGAACCCTTTGAACCACGCACTCACCACTTTTCTTTCGAGTGCGGGTGTAGTGTTGGTAGTTTCACTCGACGTTCCGGGAATACTTAATTAGGGCCTGATGATAGAACTACCACATGGTTGTCTATAACATGTTTCGCTATCTCTGTGGAATTGGAATGTTTAATATTTATTTTAAAAAGTGTCTTTTGGCCTTGTCCTATTTTGATGTTTTTATTTTGGTGGCATGCTTTTGTGTGACAGAGTAAAAAAGCACTAAATTTGATGGCCAGTCACCGACATCCGTTGTGTTTTCAGACTGTTTTGTTTTTACATTTACACGGTAAATTGTAGAGTTAACGTTCCTTCACAATTACAAGAAATGGGTTTTCCACTTTCCACAGTTTCAATTTCAAAATCGGAAAGGTTGTGGTTTATATCGATATATTTTGTTATGGAAGAATTTCATTTAATTAATATCCTATATTTCACGATTGTCCTTATGGCCAACGCCGAATCGGACATTTGTCTGCTAGAGCTTGGTTGTATTAGACATTTTGTCCTAGCTTGTTCCAATTGATCGGACATTTGAGATTTTTATTGGTCAATGTCCGGAATTTAGCACTACAGGAAAAGCATTGCAGATAATAAATTACTCGAAACACCATTAAACTGGCTATCTGCCGAATATTGATGCCTTTTCTTAACCTTTCTTGGGAAGACCATTCTCTTCCACTTCTTTTATTAACTAAAGAGCTGTGAGCCATAATAGTTTTTCATAATGTTAGAGATCGTCATCAGTTAATGATGGATTAACTATTGTTATTGCTGTTATTGTAAAATAAATGATGAAAAATGTATTTTTTGATATATAATGAGATGCCTTAAATAGTTTACTGTTCAACTCCAAAGGTGAACAACCATGACAGTGTGGAACTTGGTTCAGAAGCAGAAATTAAATGGATCTCTCATCTTTTGGAATTATCTGTAGATTGGTTGAAGCAAGCGTTAGTCAGCAAAATCACAGTAAGTCTAGTTTTAGTTTTTAGAGGCACATCCTCCCCTCTATCTACCAAGAGTTGCTACCCGCTGCTTTGTCATGTGATCATACGTCATCAGATCACTTGACAAGCAGTTCCTAACATCATTCAGCTGATGAGCTTCTAAAACTTCTCGAAGGTAAATGGATTAAAAATCATTCTAATTAAATCTAGTTTTGTTTTATGAACAAGTACTATATGGAAAGAAATGTCCAGTACAGAAGGCACTTGTATCTTAGGTGGTAAGAAGGAGGGTTGAAGTAATTCCCAAACTTCCTATGGGAGCAGGCTTGGAAAAAGCTTAAAAGTCAGTGTGCACTAAGGGCAGTCATGGTACATGATTGGTACACTTCTGTTTGCTAAATGATCTCCAGTCTTACTTAAAGGGAGTTTTGGATAAAAGACAATCAGAACTATAATTCAGGAAGTGAAGTGTGTAGTTCTTAGAGTCTCGTCTTGGGGACCTGAGGAACAAATGTTTGATTCTCACCTAGTGCATCTTGCATTCTCTGAGGGTAATAGTAAACATATGGTTGATCTTATTTCATTCTTTGGCGCTTGTGTCTACCTGTGATGATAACTTTTGGGCCTGCTTCAACTGATGTTTCCAGTTAATATGGCTGCCCTGCTTTGTGTTGTTATAAACAGGAACATCAATTCAAGAGGGGCACATCAGCCAGAATGTTCTTAATAAAGGTATTATTGTAACTCTTAAAATTGATTTGATATATGATGACAAGTTTATGATTGTTTTACAGGAAACCAGGGGAGATAGGGTAGTGTCACCCTACAGTTTAGATCAAGCTTTAGATGCAAGGTGAGTATTTGGATCTTGTATGATAAACTAAAGCTCTAAAACATTTTATAGTATAAACTTGTGAACGATGCAACGTAGCCTATCTTTTTGATCATTCAATCATAGCCCCGAATATATTTTGAATAGAACATTTTCTTGAACCAGATTATCAACATTTTCTTACACTGATGAAATGCTATCATAATAAACACAGCTTTGTAAAGTAGGCCTTAATACATAAGATTAGTCTCATCTATTGTGCACATTTTTATGTATACTGAAATAGTTGTTTTTTGTGTGCCTATTTTTACCCCTTTTTTTTTAGCTCAGTCCTCGTACAATTGAAAGAAAATACCTGTATAAAGTGGATAGCCCCATGTCCTAAAAGATACTAATTAAAAATTAAGTCTTAAAACTCTCTAATCATGGAATTTAAGTTACAAAGTCAATATTTAGTACTTAAAATTGTGTGTTAATATACATACATACTTAACAGGGATGCCATGGCTAAAGCACTCTATGGCCGGTTGTTCACTTGGCTTGTGGAAAGGATTAATCTCATCATGTGTCGTGCTGAGAGGGACAAGACAACTTCTTTAGCTGTTCTAGACATTTTTGGTTTTGAGGTTTGTTTTTGAATATTATGATAGGTGAAATTTGTTCTTAAAGATAATTATTTGCTAAATGTATGAGATGAGGACAGTTCCCAAAATACAGTATTAACCTGTAAATCTTGGCTGTTTTGACCCAGATATCATTGTTATCCAGACAACTTAATTTTTTCTATATTTTTCCTTATAGTCTGAAAGGTATTGCTTCTCTTCTGTTGTTTAGAGCAGAGATCCCCCTATTGACAAAAATAAACTGTTCAGTATGAATTCAGTGCTTCCAATTGTCCGTTTTGAAAGTCTCTGTCATCCCATAATTTTAAAAAAATCCTCAACTTTGAAAATTCCGTCAATCCGTTTCTTGCGTTGTCCGATACCGAAAAAAATTCTCATGAAAATTCCGTCAATCCATTTCTTGCGTTGTTGATATCGTCCGTTATCTAGTACACCAATGTTATTGTACGAAAGTGAAACTAGGAAGTTTGTGTGCCTGCAATGACAACGTAGTGTGAACGGAGTGTTGACCGAATTGTGTATTACGGAGTGAATTTAAAGTCCGTCTTCATTGGTTGGATCGTTTAATCCAGAATCCAAAATGGCGTCGCGCGTTTCGATTGACTTCATGGATACTCGACTAGTTTTTTAATCTACCGTCTCTGCCAAAACTGAAAAGGCAGTGAGGACAGCCAACAACAGACACAGAAAAAAGGCACTGAAGAGAAAGTTGGTCACCTCAGAGTCTTCAAAGGCTCAAAAGAAGAGGAAGCAGTAATGCTTCCTTCTGGGTAGACAGAGCTCATTAGTCCTGGCAGACAGTCTGTCTAGGGGATGGCCCCCGAGAAACGTCCATTCAGAAAGTTGATCCAGTCACTCTGGTAAGATACAATTTAGTCTTTTTTTAACTCTGCATTATGGCCTGATATAGCTCTAAATGGCTAATTTTTGGGTCTGTTTTATATTAAAATTGCAATTTTTCTCGGGGCTAGGCCCCCTGAACCCCCACGGGGACGCTGTCCCTCGACCCTGCAAGGGGCCTTTGCGGCCGCCTTGATCCCCGCAATGTTTTGAAAAATCCTTCAATTTTACAAAACCTCATCGGAAGCACTGATTAAAACGCTTTCTGTTTTTTGTCCAATTTAAATAAGAACCTGACTTATGGTAATTATTTGTATCATAGGGGTAAAAAAAACTTGGTCACATGTCACCTTGGCAAACTTAAGAAAACTCTTCTCCCTCATTTAATGTTGTTTGTTCTTTTGCTTGATTTACTGTCTCTTTGGGGAAGATTATTTGTTGTGTGTATTAGTCATGTTGGTTTATTATGATTTACAAAAATGATATTCATCAGAAATAAATCAGCTTTACTTTTTTGTGATATTTGTGTTTTATTTTTCAGGTATGCTTGGCTTTTTCGGATCAGTTTACTATGGATATCGTCAGTTCCAGAACAGAGACAGAAGATACAACGCTGGGTTTTATGTTATGAGATATCGTGTTTTTGCACAGAGTATAGCTGTTGGGGCCATTGTTCTTGGCGTTGGATACCAATCTATAAAGAAGAACTTGGATGAGAAACATGCGGTCGCTAAAGGGGATTGATGATATTTTAGAAATTAGTAATTTTAGTTATTTATCTATCTGTATCAGCTGTGAAATCTCATACTCAAACTGAGTACCTTCCATATGACAATAAAGAAAAACTTTTAAAAACTGAGTTTGTATGCATAACGCATATTTTATTTAATTGATTTTAAAAGTTAGGTACAAACAAATCCACTAACATGGGTGTGTAAGGAACATGTATTTGGTTTGCCACAGAAATATTTAAATCTCAAGGCAATAGTACTTGGTATATTTTTTGTGAAAGACGCTATTACTCAGCAGAAGAAGAAAACATGACCTAATGTTATTAGTTTGTTCTTTTAAGTTATTATCATTATGGTGCTAGAAACCAGGAAAAGAGATTATTTGACTGAGTCTCGTCTCTTCCATGTTATTGAGGGAACATGTCATTTTCATTAAAAAAAATCTTTGTAATACAAAGTGGTTATCATGAGGAAAGAGAAAAAAGCTCATAGATCATGTAAGAATTGAATCGCTATTGGATTGGCTTTCATAGCATTGGTCACTTAAAACCACTGAAGATTCATGCATGGTTCATTTATTCGTCTTCTTACCATTTTTATTTCCTTGAAAGTTAAATATCACATTTCTTATTAAAAGGTGTTGTAAAATATTCAGAGAGTGTTGTGCATATTTTACTTCTTATGTATATTTATGATTTCTGACTAAGAAAAATATATGTTATGACAAAAAACATATTCTGGTAATTGGCTCCTTCAGTAAGGATGTGAATTTATTTCAATTTGATTTTCTCAAATGTGTTTACTTGTCAACTGTCATCACATGTTGATGTATCTGATGATTTCCTTGAATAAAAGCCTTAATTGTTGATGACATAATAATTCTGTTAATCATTTTGATGGTTACAAAGTAACTGAGATACAATGAGCATAATTAAGTCAATGCTGTTTTTCTAGTCTTTATAAGGCATTGTGTGCTCTAAATCCTTGTATGTTGTTTTGTTGATAGAAATAGAAGAACATGTCTTGATTTAAAAATCATAAACTTGTAAGAGGACCATGCCTAATATTAAGAAAAAAATGTTTGCTTCACTGTTTTCTGTTTTGACAAATAGTGAATGAAATAGAATCATTATTTTTATATATTATTTAGATTTTATAGAATTTTGGGGGTAATTTGATATCTCTAAAGAAGCAAATTTTTATGTCTTCATTGAAATCAGTTTCAGATTGTCTAGAAAGGTAGCTTTTGAGTGAAGAATGATTTTTAAATGATCAAATAGTGTGTGTTGAATTTCATGATAATGTTTCCTATTAGGGGAGGAGATAATACTTGGTTGAAGTGTTGAATTATGGGATTTTAACTGTCCTGGTGTATAATTAATGTAAAAGACATTATTTTTATTAGCACACACAGCAATTTATTATTTGCATAATATTATCCATAACTAATTGATATTAAAAGTTTATAATGCAAATTTATCAGTGTAATTTGTTACTGCTTTCAAATAAAGGAAACAGTGAATGTTGGTAGCTCTTTTTTTTAGAAAGTTTGATCTTGTGTGCTCTTTTAAAAGCTAAATTATTGTGTGTGATCATATATGATAAAAGCTGCTTGTTATTGTTGTGAGAAATTTGAAAGAATAAAGATCATTATTTTACTATTTAAGTTCATACAATTGCTGATGGATTGTTATTATTTTGTAAATTCAACTAGCGCAAGTTAATTTGGTTTTATGATGTGAATTAAGAATGATTTCATTAAGATGTGCGTTGTTCGGTTGTAAAGAGTCTCTGATAGCACTTTATCCAAATGTCCATGAAGAGGTTCAATATTTTAAACATTCTTTTGATTTTCATTAAATATTGAAAATGCATCTTTAAAAAGATTTGAACTAAGAAAAAATCAATGATTCAGAAATTTGCATTTTAACAACCAAGGCCAAGGGAGCAGAGTGATCAATTAAAGTTAGAAGTATATTCAACTTTCCCTTCATCCCTTGAAGAGAAGTTTGATGTTACTTTTCTTTATTATTGTATTGTGCTGTGATTCTTATTCCAAGCATCCTCTAATTTTGCTAGTTTAACAATGTGTTTGTAATAATAAATCTTAAAATGAATTGTTTGATTACCGTCTTTCATATTGAATTTGTTAATTTTAGTTTCAAGTCCATAAAATATGTTTCAGGAATTGAAATTAAAAAAACTCATGCTATTGATAAGAATAAAACGTTTGTTTTATACATTGGTATTGCTTTCATCTTGTTGTTCAATATTTTTATATAGCAAATAATGTTAACAATAACATTGGATTTTTATCCTTAGATAAAAGAAACCTTTTGAGCTTTAAACTTTTAATGTTATAATTATGTACACATATTAGCATTTAGTTCATTTAGAACTTGTGTTTGATGACCTCTATTAAAGGGTTCACAGTTTCCAATAATTACTACTTTGTAAAGCTTTCATTTGACATTATGTCACTGCTATTTTTATATCTTGTTCTGCAGCTAGAGTTATAATGTAAATCTATATCTACATCTAGCAGTTACTTTTTAGTTGTATTTTTTTTTATTTATTGTTTTCAGTGATTGTGACATTTGCTTCCTTTCTTTTGTTATTCTGAATCAGATTGTAACACAAATCTGAACAATTTTTATTTTAGCTTATAAAATTGAAATGTGTTGCTATAAAGAGATATGATTTAAAATTCCCAGTGTTATTTTTTTTAATAGCAGCTGTACTACTGTAGTGTTATGACATTCAAGAAGTGTTGTCATGTTAAAATTTTAGCCGGTGTGGTCAGTGTGCAGGTTTGCTGCAGGCCTTCACTGAATAGTGTCAGCCAATGGTTCTCAAGGAGGCATAATTTATTTTATATTCTTTAAAAAGGGGCCAGAGCAAAAATGTGGTATATTTTTTATTATGGGGGAGGGGTACTGAAAAGGACCTCAATCTATGTTCTGGTGATTTCAGGAAATAATGTTTAGGTTTGTTGTCCTTTTACCAATTACCATGGTAAAACTTGACAATTTATCCAAATTGTATAATCATTTTATTAATTAGAAATAGTGCAATAACCATGAAGTTAAATCAATTTTCTACAAGATTTCAGTTTTATTGAAGTCTGAAAAAATAGATGTCACATTATTTTATATATCCATAGACAAACTTCTTTTTTATGTATGCTTGAACTTAGAACTTGTTACACTGCAACATTGTATTCATGCTGAAATAGATGACATTATAATAATCCTCATCTGCTAGTTTCTTATTTGTTAATTTTTTTGTGTCTGTATGTGAGGTCATGAAACATGCATGTTATGAACAAAATACAAGTGCATGTTCACTGCGAGTAGAAACTGTCTGTAATATTGTAAAAATATATACATTCTTGAAAACTGGTGTCGTCTCACTTTCCTAGTAAATAAATAACAAATTATATGGAAAGTTAAACTTAAAATTTGAGAGGTTTGTAGGGTCACTTCCGCCGATTTAAACCCCTGGGATTTTAGACTCCTACATTTAACGATGTGACCATAGCATGTTGCTAAATTAATATTCAAACAACTAAAAAAGGGCCAAAACTCTTGACATATTTTCTTAAAATGCTTATCTAGGAGAGCCTCATTGCACAATTTAATAGTCCAACAGTTAGCGACAGTATAAGAGAAAAAATGGACTAGACTACATCAAAAAGGATCATACAAAAATATATATCAGTAAATGACTTCAAGGGTGCCACTAAAAATCCTCTGTCACAATTTTAGATTACTAACAACGCTGTGACCACAGCGTGTGTGCCAAATTAACAAAGAACTTATTGCAACAAACTTAATAAAGGAGAAAAAAATGGAGAAACTGGAGAAGGTCACTAGATTCTCCGTGCAAGATTTTAGAGTCCTTCATACAATGATGTGTTCTCTGGGAGAGAAGATAAAGAGAGGGAAAAATGGGAATCATATTTTTGTTACGTTTCGTTTAAGCAAAAATTCCGCTTAAGTGTGTGCGTTTTTAACAAGTATGACTACATACACGCAAATAATGATTTAAAAATTGAAGTTAACTTTTTCTTATTTTTGAATTAATATTACTAGTAGATGCCCCGTTCTCCAAACGTGTAAGACAGATTTGCCAATTAGGACAGAGGGTGAGAGTATAATTTAATATTTCTTTTTCATAAACAAATTAACACATAAAAGCCGGAACGGAAAACAACAACGACGGCTAAACGCAGGACGAAAATTATATTCCATTATAATAAGATAAGCCATCATTCTTTTTTTGCAGGTGGCACACAAGGGTTCCAGTCTATTGTAAATGTACACTACACTGATAACAAAGGATGATTTTTGTTGTGTCAACAAAGTTCTAAACATAAAAGAAATAATTTGAATGGGAAATTAACACAGCACTGGAAGTGTTTTAGCTGCTGAACTGAAGTTTGCAACAATACTGTAGAAGTTTATTCACTTAATGAAGATCTTTCATTTTTTGCGCTTGATTATTTCTGGAATAACATATACAGTCGACCCCCTTATACAGTGTCATTCATTACTTAACTAAAACTGTGCTTTTTCCGCAAAGTAT
>JAUUEB010179099.1:0-14073 GCA_032362205.1 Clione limacina
AAATTCTGCTATTCAAATCCAGGAGTTATCGCCCTTTTGTTGTTTTATGCTATATACTATTTGTTGATTTGTCAAAAACACGCTGTGGTAACATCTTCAGAGTTGAGAATCTGAAATGTTGCAAAGCGACTCTTCTAGTAACTATCTAAAATAAGCTTTCACACATTTTGAATAATAAATTTAAAAATAGAGTTATGGCCCCATTTGAGTATTTTGCTATGTGTCTTTGTTAATATTTTTTAACACGCTGTGATTCCATCGTCAAAGATAGAAATCTGAAATCTTGCACAGAGGCTTAACTAATGGGTCCCTAAAAGCTGTTACTAAACTGTAGGCTTATGTTTTGAAACAAAACAGTTTTGACAGAGTTATGTCCCTTTTATGATTTTCAGGTACGTTATTTAGGCAGTGGACAAATCGTTGGGAGTAAGACCCTGAAATATTGCGCACAGGTTCTTCTAAAAATATTTTTCTCAATTTTTTGAAAAATATGTTTAAAGAGTTATGGCCCTCGAGTTGTTTGTTATATGTTATTTGTTACTTGTGTCTGATGTGCGTGGATGTACTCTCTACGAGTACTCATTTTCTAGTTTATGTTTTGTTTTCATCTAGAGACTAGTGCCAATAAAAGGAAGAGTTCATCTCAGTGCATCCCTTCTGAAATGGAAATTATAAAATAAAAGTTCTTCTAGTTTGGGTGGATATTCTAGGTCAAACCGTGTAAATTGGGAGAGTAATGCATGTCATTTTAGAATGAGTATTACTCCATGCAAAAAATGTGTACAATATGTTTACATTAAGTTGTTGTAAACATATCTATACTTTTTGTGTATGTATTTCAGTAAATAAAAAATATTGGGTGCACTAGAAAAAGCTGCACAAGGACTTGTATACAATCAAGATCTGATTTTTATGAGTTTGTTCAACAATATAAATCATACTTATTTGGATTACAAAAATAGGCCTAGGCTATTTCCTATTATTCTTATGGCATGTACAAAAATAGTTGCCCTATCTGTTTATTTATGCATATTTTCTATTAACGGGTTATGTATAATTTTTACGTGATACACAAATTCAAGAAACTTTGAAAGAACGACGGTATCAACACGATTTGGCACATTAAACAGCAGCTAAATATATACGCTTTTGAGAAAACTACAAAAACACTGATGGCAATTTTAGATGCTTTCGCCAGGTATGCGATGCTTAACATATTGTGGATTTTTATTCTTATTGAAAATAAGGTAAAATATTTCATATCCGTTGTTTAGTGATAAACAATAACTTCAATAAGATTGAAAAAATTCACCAATATACAAAAACATTGCAACACTACAATTGCTGATTTCAATGTAGGGGCTCCGGTAGAATGGATAAGCCACCTGGTCGGAGATCCGATGGGCTTATTAGTTTGTAGTTCGACTCGAAATTGGGAAAAATCATGCTTGAACATTGATGAATGGTTATCGTGATATATGGTGACCCACATCCGGAATAGATTTAATTAACAGTGTTATAATGCCCCACATCTTAGAGGTACAATAAAACTTTGATCTCGTGTACACAATGCACAGGTTAAAGATAGCTTTAGAAATCGAAGCCACAGTAGGCGACTAATGTCTCAAGAAAAATATTTGAAAAAATCAATCATCTACCTGCTAACTGTCACTCTATTATACCTAGATATAAGAGTACCTTCTAAAGACGAATAGCGAACGCAATTTTTGGAATCGTTTTTCATAACTCTAATTTTAAGAATACATAATTTAAGACGATTAAAAACTATCGATTTTACCAAAGATGCCTCATATTGGCCCCCAAAATCAACCACTTGAGCAATTTTTGCACTTTGATGAAACTTAGTTGAAAATATTTGCACTAATCTCGAATATGCTATTAAAGGCGACCCTATCGTGTGCGGCTCTGCTTAAGACGCCCGACATAAGCTCCAAACCACTTATATTGAGCTTAAGTATTTTTAGCATATCAATGAAACCTCCTAGTATAGTTTCTCGGCAACGTTCCTTATATGAATATATCATTTAAGACAATTAATTTATCATACCAAAATCTCTCTTTAAAGTTGATATTCTAAAAAATCAGTTTGAACCTGTAACTGTTCTAGCAGATGTTATTCTCAGAACAACAAATAAACACTTACTTGTATAACATATCAATTAGACACTTGCACTTGGTATTTTTCATGGACAAAGCTCCCTTGTGCAGGAGTATGTAACCATTTGTATTGTATATACGTTTTCTATTTAATCATTTTTACATGACCAAGGCCAAAGAAGAATCGAGTACAAACTTTTACATCCTTTACAAATCGATGTCAGGAAGGCTAGGAACTTTCATATCCCAAAAACGTTATTAGTCCATTTTTGGGGTTCTCCTTTATTGTGGTATTTATATTCATTTGTCATCACTCATGCTTGCTCTCACATTTTCCAGGCGCGTAGCCAATGGGGACATTTCGGAATGAGTGAACTGCATTCTTCATCGTTCTAAGTATGTGTCGTACATCATGGTTTACTTATTCAAACAACAAATCATCCCACAAATTATGACCCGAAATAATCTGCTTGTTAATAAGCTATAATAATATTATATTATCATTTGAGATTCAAAATCCACTAAATGTGCACCATTTAAAACTTATCTCAGATTTAATGTCAAGGTTGCCCCTCATCTTTTAAAAACCCTGGCTACGCCCATGGCTTTTTCTTTTTAGTTAAAAGGTAAATCATTTTGATTAATAGTCTGACAAGACATAAAGCAAGACGCTCTGGAATATGAATGAAAAGCCCTGGATAAAGTATGATAATATTTATTCTTGTCCTAAGACATTGATCAAATATAAAACATACACGTTGATCAAATCTGTGGGAAATATTCATGACTATAATAGAACATAAGCTCCACATTACCAATGCTTGTTTATAGATAATTGACATTAAAGGCCAATAAAATCACACAAACAGTCACTAATACAACAAGCGAACGGACAAAACAAATCATCTCTATCTTTAGAACCAAAACTTTTCCTAAAGGTCAAGGTTAACTTTAATTAATCACAACTTTGTGTATCTATTTTTTTAGAACATAATAACACGGGAATAAACGTTCAAGCCAAATTGAAACGAAAGTCGCCAGAACGGATACATTTTGTTTAATCTATTAATCTGTATGAAAGCAAACTACAACCTTTTTCAAACTAATAGAATCATGTCATGTGTGTGGTTCACATGCGGATTTGCATTCCGGACACATCTCTAAGCACTAAACGTCGATACAATGTCTTTGATGTGGCCATCTTAAACGATTAACGAAGATAAACATGAAACATGGAAGTGAATGAAAGGATGTTCCAGATACCTCCATAGAAAAGAATTACAAAAAATGATGCATTAAAGGAAAATAAAAAATGTGAAGGCATGTCTCATTTTGTTAAGAGAAACTTCTGACTTGAAAAAGGGTTACATTCTTCAAAATTTATTTTCTTTATTCTTTAATCACTGGAAGACATAATTAGACAATGTCCTAACTGACTTACATATAAATGTTTTTATCCTCCATGCTCTGAGAATGAGGTCAAATGCAGGAATCTTTATTTTTTTTATATTTCGATACATTAGACTTGAGTTTAGGTTAACCTGACGGTATTTAAGAAAAACATGGAAGCATTAGACAAGTGGGGATGAGATATTTCTTCCCCCCCCCCCTCCATGACTCAATCGTACTAAAATGATCCTCAGAGGACCTAGTAATAAAAACGTTGCGATCATCAACAATAAGCTTGAGCAGATTGACTACTTTGGTCAAGGAATTTAACATTTGATCGGGAATGGCCGCAAATTAAAGCTTGCACCGATAGGAATAATGAAATAATACCTTTTGCGCTACGACGATTAGTTATCGAGCGAGTTATGGGTTCATATTGACTACCTAACCATATTTTAATCTTTCTAACCACTGGCTATTACATAGGCATATCTATACAGACTTGTTTGAACTTCGCAAGCATAAGTCATGTTTGGTGACTGTAATACAATGGTGAATGCTCTTCTGGTACCAAGGTCTATTTCTTAAAGTAAAAACCCAGACATCAAGTCAGTGCTAATCCCTGAATGTGAGACTTCCATTGCTTTCTAAAATATCCTATTCTCCAATGATCATTAGAAAAGATGTAATGTGAATCAAGGTTGCTTTAAAATAGTACGTCTTTTATCAGGCGAGTCCACCGTGAAATGATGGAAACACTTGAAAGTTATCAGAAAACTGAAAGGGGCAGAATTATTTCTTTCATCATTACTTTCACTCAAGAGCTTGACATGAATCCATGAAAATTGTTTGTACCATGACTTTTGTAAACCCGTTTGATATAACACAATATGAAAATATACAAAAACTAATGCAAATGAGGATACTTACCTTACTTACCGAATCAGCGCATCACTATGGACAACTTTCTTTTGGAAGGAGGTCCCCTGTGTCGTTGCTGCCCAAATGCTCGCTCTGTATGATGCTCGGTTTTGTGCCACACCACCAGCCTCTGCCACACTCATGTTGAGCCACTCTTCTATGTCATCTACCCACTTTCTTCTTATTTTCATATATTTCTTCTGCCTGCCTTCCAGAATAGTTTTTTTATAATGTCTTTTAATGTGACCAAAAATATTTCAGTTTCTGCCTCTTCATATATTTGATGAGATGACTTGTTCTTACATTTGGTCTGCTTCTTTCTTTCTCATTTGTTATTTTTTGGACAGAAAAAGAACCAATAAGGATGGTGATTCACTATAAGAAAATCAATGACACATCTTTAACGTAATAGCTTTACAAGTTTACTTGGATAATACAAATGTGTTCTTCATGAATATCTAAAATTTTCCATTCGAACCATTAATAGTAAAGGCAAAAAGATTTAGAAATCACAGTGGTCCTAGTTTTCGAAAATTAGAGTTTCTGCGATTGCTCAGAATTGGATTTTCTTGCAAATTCATCAAATTGTGTTGTTTCAGATTGATATTTAAAGGTCAAATTAAGATTCATTTGGGACAAAACTTGTAAGCCGCAGTAAATTTTCGAGCATGACAAATCCTAGTATAAAGTTAACTGGTACAATCGTTAAAATGCCTAATTATCCGATGGTTATAGGATGAAATGAATAAAGTTTCTGCTGCTGATGAATATCCCTTGGGTTCTATCGCTAGGGGTGATCTACCAAACTTAAGACCAAGAGCCGATACAAGCTCGACGAGAGAAGATTAGACTTGCCATCAAAGCCTACAAGCGGTCCACGGTCTTCCCATCGGTCGATTCCCCGGCCTCATCCTTTATATATATATATAATCTATAAGGAGACGGGTGACGATACAGCTGACTTTTTTACACTTATATCCCATCTCTTCCATTAGTCGTTTGCAGTTTAAACAACGGTCAAGTAGAGATGGAACAGGCTTATGATAATCCCTTAACTAAAGATGTCATAGACCACATACTCTGAATCTTAGGAAACCAGACACAAAACAAATTTGATGTAAAAACGAATAGACAAGAGTAATCGATAAACATTGTATACACTTAACACATGTCAATTACTCACCTAAAAAACACCCAATGTAATTGTTTTCGTCGCGTTCCTGGTAATGCATTTCTGTCATCGAGCTGATTTATTTGAGAACAAATATGCAAAATTCGATACCGGTCGATATTGACATTTTAACAACGATATTTTGCTTATTTGCGTACAACTTATTTTTTTCAATAGTATATTTTAGATTCTTCTCCTCAAGAATAATAATTTGGATTATAGTTAGTAATGATAGCCTTCTTGACCACTAAAAAGTAACACAAATTTGAGTATTATAAAGTATGTTTCAATAGTGAACAGAGTCATGATTCTTGTCCCAGTGTCGCCTTATGACCAGATAGTATATATATATATATATATATCTTTTGAATTGAGATTTATAATAAAAAAACATACATAATTAACTTTTAAAAATAACTGAAAGTTATCAAACCACATTGAAAATCTCTAGTATTCATTAAAAGGTACTTCACTCTGTAAAAAATGATCTTTTAAAAAAGCAATATGTAATGACTTTAAGATAGCCTTTTAAATAGTCTCTGTGCAAGATTTCATATTCCAATTTTTGGAAATGTCCACTTTGACAATTAACAAAGTTACAGCAACAACTTAAAAAGAGAAATTGCTCTGTAAAAAAATGTTTCAAAAAGTTGTGACCACTTTGCAAGAGACATACACTAAAATCTTAAAAAGGGCCATTACTCTTTCAAAAAAAGATTTTCTCAAATTTAAGGAAAAGGAACCTTTGTGCAAGATTTCAGATTCCTACCATAGACGATCTGACCACGGTAGATTTGGCGAATAAACAAAGAACACCTATCAAAAAAGGAACATTGCTCTGTAAAAAAAAACAGTTTTTTCAACAATTTGAGAAAATTATTTTTACACAGCTTCTGTGATTTTATAAAAGACTGCTGCGAGTCAAATGGACTGATAAGAGAACTAATGAAAATGTTCTAGAAGAAAAACAGATGCTAAATGAATTCAACAAAAAAGACTCAAGTACTTAGGGCGTGCAATCAGAAATGCTTAAACGAACTTGATGTCTTCAGTATAAAAAAGGAAAGGAAGACCTCCAACATCCCTGATTCAGAATCCAAAGAAAGCAGTCGGCCTTCCCCTTCATGGGATGATTCCTCGAAGCAGAGATCAAAACAAATGTGAATCTATTGTGGCAAAGAGTGGGTCTCCAACGGACGATCCCGGCCATGGAAACAGGTAACATGATCACTAGCGGAGGTTATGTGCAAGATTTTTTAGGGTCCTAGGTCTAACGATGTGTTTACTGCGTGAGAGACATGCACTGAAAAAAAATGATATTACTCTGTCAAAAGTATTTTTAAACATTTGATATATCTGACTTAGAGAGTCACTAAACGAGACTCTATGCAAGATTGTGGTCAGGTTTAGTATTTGATGGTGAAAGCAATATTACACATTGTGTCTTTGTGTGTGCCCTTCAAAAAAGGAATTAGGATCACATTGATCTTCCAATAACCCTCACTTGATAATACTCAAATTTGTCCTCCCCCCATTTCAAAATTATCGCTACACGCCTGGCCATATTTAAAGTTTACCCCATTTAACCAATAAATAATATTTTCAATTTATGTCAAAATTGATTCTAAACAGTCAGATAGAACCAGGAAAAGTCTTACTGGTTAAATTAAATTGTAATCAGGGTGCATGGCAAACCTACCTTGATACTTACCTATATGTTAGGAGTTGAACGTTCCATTTTAAATGCAAGTATAATATTTGGCCCTACCATTATGATTGATGTATTATACAGAGGCCTTTACTATGTACTGAGCTTATATATGCCAACAAGCTGAATGCCTTCTACTGGACTTCATTTAATAATTTACATACCATAATCTCAGTGGCAAAATAACAAAACAAGACATTATTTGAAAACCAATCACTGACACATTATACAAAAAACTTTGAATTAAATTCTGTCGCAGATATCTTATATGTCGTATTGACCTATGATAACTAAAGAATTGTACGAAATATTATTCATGTCATAACAAACTTTATACATGAAAATGTGTAGTTTTTGCATATTATAAAAGATATGTTAATTCTTGATGACCGATTTTAGTCGTATTTTGTTTCTCTTCACACTGTTCAATTTCTTGGTTTTTTTCTTTTCTTTTTTATTATCATTTGAATCTAATTCAAAAATTAAAATCTTTTCCCACAGAGGATGACCCAACTATCACCCCTTCAACATCAATTGCCCCACCATCATCAACATCACCTGGTGAGTAGATTAGCAAGGATATATTATAGAGATTTAAACATTATAGAGCATTTTAAATAAGTAATAGCTCTATCTAACGTTATGTATAACATCTTTAGCTCTATCACCTAGATCTACAGGTTTATTAAAATGTGGAATGTCTTCTTCAAGATAAATACCATTACTTTATCACTTAAGTGAAACTGTCATTCTCACAACAGTAAATGTAATGTGCTATTAAACAATTATAATAGCACTTTAAGATTGCAAAAGGATTCGTCACCAATTTCCAGAAAATAAAAAAGTCAGTTCTGCCGGAAAACGGGATCTTTAGAATCTTTGAGTACAATTGACATGCGTTTGTCTAGACAAAATAACAAATCTTCAACACGACAGTACACGGTCACACATAACTCTTTGATTTCATTGGTTATTTTTTTGCGTGATCTCCCATACAGGAAAACCCTGATATATCTCCTTCTGTCCCTTGTCCCATTCCTCATTCAAAGCGAAATCTACAATGGCGTTACTTTACCAGTGATGACGCGGTACAAGCTGCCGTTTGTATACGGCATCGAGAGAATATGATAGTATTTTTTCACAACTAGCCAAAATTATATTTCATTTTGTCAAAATAGTCAAATGTTCTGAATACGAATTTATTTAAAAACAGCCAATTATCCAATTCCGCAGTGCATGTTCATTCTATCATTCATACATTGTATACTGTATTTTTAAAGGATTCATAGTAATAAGAATCAACTGAATGGTGTATTGTTTCTTTAGACTATTTGATCTTTTGATTTTCATCCAAGATCAAAGATGCAATTGCCCTTTTTCATTTACGATTAATAGTATGTATGCATCATATTGATAATTTCTATTAGTGGTATCATGATATGAGCTCGTTTCCAAGCTGTGTTTTTCGCAAAAACTTTGAATGTGAATGTTTTTTCTTATGTGCATATCTCATTTCACCTTATCCCTCAGTGATATCCGTGACCAGCATACAGGGCAGCCTTAGAGTGGTATCGGGGCCCTTCTCAAAAGTGTCGTCAAAAGATACATTGTTGTTGTTAAAAAATGCATTTGTTTATAAGGTAAGTCAGATAAGACACTTAGTGATGTTTTGGGTGGTGTTGGGGTTGTTGTTTGAGGTGGTTATTTGGGGTCGTAATGGTGGTGGAGGCATATTGATAAAATCAATATATATTTCGACTTAGGTGTGGGGTACATTTCACAAACAGCTTTAAGGAAAACGAATTGCAGTCCAATCCCCCTGGCTGCAGGACCTCTATCACTTGCCTGACTTCATAGTTCGTGGCTTTGTCAAAACATTACTTCAAGATTCTTCAGGGATTTTTTGTTACTAAATTGTCACCATCTGACCATGAGGCTTGAGGACTTCAGGTTATGTAAATTCCAGTCTTCTGACTTCATAATTGAGGCTAAAGATAGCTTCAACCCCTGTATTAAAAGGACGCTGTTTTAACTGATTACTTATCGTCACATTGTGTATTTGTGTATTTAATATCACGTAAAATAACTTCATCACTAGATAAAGTCATTTTATTTTCTCGTCACTGATTTTATTTTGAACTTAAAGCTTCTTTAAAAGCTAATGTTCTATGTTTATAAAAATATTCTGTGATGTTTTCAACTCAATATGTTTTGATATTCCTTTCAGATGGACAGTATTTTCATGTCTTCAAGTTTTTCTCACATATATAATAGTACACAGATTTTAGATGTCCGGTAAGTTTTTACTATCTAAAAGGTTGTCTTTATTGTCAAATATATCAGTAATCATTTTGTTATTCTATCTAAACTCGATGTCGATAAGGCTAAGTGAGGTCCAATTGCAGTGGTACACTTGCAACTTAATAGACCATTAAATCAAAACAAATAATTTGTAACGATATTTTACTTAATTGCTACGTGTGCATGATGATAAAACACATAAAATAGAGCAGTAGACAAAGGAAAAATAATATATTTTTAATATGAACGCATTCTAAGATAGTTCTTAAATCCTCTGGTTTTTAATTTAAGTATGTATCTTTTGCCCTTTTAAGTAGCAGGCTTTGACGCCAACTTGATTTTCTAGAGTACTCAATAATGTCAGCTTTTTATGTTTCTACATACCCTCTGTTTCCGAAATCAATCACGGGGGGGGGGAGATTTGTCAACGTTATTGCTCGATTGTAAATATATTAGAGGCACATCGAGTAAATGTATTAGATTGAATAAACAAAGTTATGATTACTCATTTATGAGCGTTATATAAATTGGAATGGAGACATGATCATTTGGGCTAACTCCAGGTAATTATTAACTGTGTAAGGCAGTATTTTCCCGCCGACTTAATTTATCTGAGTCCAAAAATGCCTTTCAACCTATTGTGTTCATGGTTAACAGGGGTGGGAACTCGGAACGGACTGCACTATCGGATATGTTGAAATAACAGTGATTGGATCTTTACAGTTCCTGAAAGCTTTTTATTTTATCTGTATTTCTATTTGTTAAATCAGACCTAAGGACGGATTCCCACAAGTGAAATTTATGATTAATGTTTACTCGGATAACTACTCGCCTGATGATGGGAATACACAACTTCGTCAAGTCATCATCGACGGATTAGAAGACAGCATTATTGGACTTGATGAAAACAGCTTTACATTTATTGTGCCAAGTATGTGTAAATATTCTGATTTGTCTTTATCTTTTCATAAGACTTTCAATGAATTTCCCAAACATTGTTAGAATCACACGTTTTTTATAACAAAGAATTGTTTTAAGATAATCAAATGTGTTCATTACATAAGCACACCACTAAACAGTAAATGTAAAGCAAACAAAGTTTTGTTACGAATCACCTTTAAAAACATGTTGCTTTTAATACTGTCTTTTGGTGTAAAAATTAGTAATCTTTTTTCTCATTGCATTTGGGTTATAATTTCCAACGTAACTTGGTTCCGTTAGGATAATTCATTTATGTGTTTCCTTCTGAACAAAGCAAGGCCAATAAATCAAATAAGAGCATTAATAGAATATTTTGTATTAAATATATCAATTTGACTTTTATTTCAGTAACAACAACTCGAGGTCCACCACCCCCTCCAGGTATGATTGTTTTGTCTTAAAATTCTTAAATTATTGTTCTATTAGAGAATTACCTACAACAAGCCAAACAGAACAACCATCATAAGAAACAACAAAAACAACAAAAACAACAAACACAACACAGACAAGAAAAGTTTAGTGTTAAAAAGTTAATGATATTTTTAAAGGTTAAAACAAATTGTTTTTCTTTTAATTTCTAGAACATTGTACGTCAAACATCATCACATGAATTGTCAACCATGACATCCAGAAAGTTAGAGTCATTTTAAGAAATAACGAAAAAGCGGAACTCAGTGATATACTACGTATATCTGAATCCTAAGGGTTGATGATAGAAGTGTATTCTTTGATCCTAATTTAACATGTTTATTATATAGCAGTTTCAATTGTAAATATTGCAAAAACAAACACAATATGTTGATAAACTGCTAATTATGATAACTTTCTTACACTATGCTAAGAAATATCGTTTTGTCAACGCTTTGTTTGTGATCAAATTGTCATTTTTCTTCTCCAACCGTAAAGGTCAATGTCAAACGATGTGGTTCCCAGCATGTGCTAACAAGACCAGCTACACCGATACCTCGTTTCCAAATGTTTTTGGTCACGCTTCACAACAAGAGGCCAAGGAAAGTCTTGAGAAGTACAAATATGTTTTCAGTGGAAGTTGTTACTCTTATGCTGGTGACTTCTTTTGCTCTGCATATGTCCCCGAGTGTGGGTCTGATGAAAAGCCCATCCCACCGTGTAGAGAGTACTGCAAAGGTAAGTAAACATAGGCAGCACGACAGGCAGGATGATTACCAGATATATAGGGGTGGCCAAAAGTTCTGCACCCCCTTGCCATTTCTTTGATGATTGTTGAAACGATACCATATTTGGCACATTCAATGATTCATATCTCTTGTATATTATACCGTTTACATAATCAAAATATTGTGATTATTAAGGGTGTGGCGTAACGAAACATAGAGGGTACTGTTGTCAGGTTTTACAACGAAACGACGTAATATCGTGAACGTCAATAGTCGTAAGTCCCTACAACGCGTTGCCAATTCTTTGTTATTTATGCATAACAAGTTATTCCTGTTGTATATTATACCTTTTAAAAAAATTACTAAATACAAAAGACTTAGGAGAGAACGGTCTTTCCTAGAAAGGTTAGAAGTAGCAAAAGGCATCAATCTTCAGTAGTTAGCCAGCTCGAGAATGATTCGGGGAATTATTATCTAGACACTCTATTTAAAATGAGCTGGTTCCCCTCCAAACTATCATACATTTTCAATAAAAAAAAAAATACAAATTTTGACTATTAAGGGCGTGACACAACGAAGCATTGAGGGAACTGTTATCTTTTCTTTATTCCAATAGCTGTGATAGTACCCCTTATGTATTGTTCTGTTTCTACAAGAAAAATCATTTTATTGAAGTTCTGTAAACGGTTTCATATAAACGAGATATGACTTGCTATGTATGCTAAGACTCGAAATACAACGATTAATAATGAATTGACGAGAGGAGCAGATATCTTCGAACATGGACATGATTTGCTTCAATTGCGTTCAAGATATTACGTTGTCTCATTGCAACACCTGACAACAGTAGCCTCTATGTTTTGTTATGCCACGCCCCTAATAATCAAGATATTTTAATTATGTGAACGGTATAATATACATGGGATATGTATAATTGAATTTGCAAAATATGGTATCATTTCAACCTCTGATGAAGAATTGGCAAGGGGATGCGGGACTTTAGGCCAACCCTAAAGACGCATTGACAATGTCAAACCAAATGTTTAGACGATGCTTTGAGTGTATACTGGGTGGGAAGACGGTAGTCAGAGACAATCAGATTGACAATGCGAAACAAATAGTTAGGACAGTACCTACAATGGTATTTGTTAAAACAGATACATTGGCATTGTCAAACCAATGGATTAGACAGAACTGCAGGAGTATAACGGATAGGAAGACAGCAGTTAGAGACAGACCCATAGATAATGACTAACTTATCGTTTTATAATATTAGACATTGACAATGCCCAACCAATCTTTAAGACAGTATCGCATGTGTATAATGAATGGGAAGACAGCAACTCCAAGCTGAGGAATTGACAATTTCTAATCAAACATTAGACAGTGCTTCAGATCCATAGTTAGTAGGAAGACAGCCGGAAGAGACAGATACATTGACAATAATTACCAATAGTATAGTTAGACAACGCCCAGGGAGACTCGTGTAATAGGGACGTGACAGTCGTGCTTCAAATAGCATCGATAAAATTAGCAAAGTAAACAACTCTGTGTAATTGGTTAGAGTCTACTGACTTTTATGCACTACTATTTCTTCTTGATGTATGTACTCTCAAACTATGTTGGAGTTGAGACAATTTTTTTTATTTAATTTGTTAAGTGTACCATGTGAGTGAGCAGGCACACGCTAAAATCCGACAACTTCTTAGCTGTTCCACCACACTCTCCTAGCTTAGTTGAAGCAAACAGCACACGAACAAACCAAAAAAATCAAATCATAACAAAATTGAAAAAAACATAGTCAAAGAAGTACCTAGAATGATATAATAATGAATCTTCTTGTGAATAATGATTTGTCTTATTTCTGTATGCTATGACAATGTTACTGTTGTATGTTAATGCTGATATGTCATGACCTTATTCACCAAAAAGGGCAGACAAACTGAATGGAGAAATTAATTGTTAAATTATGTAAAAATTTATTGTCTGTGATTTTGTGAAAAGTGGTTCACGGTTTACTAATAGCTTTAAATTGTGTTTTATTTACATGACATTTGGATTATTTTGGTCATGATTGCAGTAACAATTGATGAAATATAGAATGAAATAAATATTTAAGAATGATTATAGAAACAAGATTTCATTGAATTGACATGACAGGGCAATTGATTGACTTCTTTATCCAATCACTAAGACTGTGTATTAAAATTATATTAACCTGTTATCTTCAGATGTTATGAAAGAATGTCAAAAAGAGTTCACGGAAAAAGAAGACAATGCTGAGCTTCCGTTCACATGTGACGATTTGCCCGACAGCGATGATTCATCAACGTGCAGACAGAACCCAT